>JAPKLY010000958.1:0-11913 GCA_026898435.1 Prunella vulgaris
TGTGTGCTGATTTACTATTCTGCTCAGGATCATAAACTGTCATCATATTAAACTGAAGCATACTTGCATTGTTTCTGAAAAACCATCAGGACTGACTTGTCATCCTGATCAGTAAACTGTGCACCAGCCTTAACCACATTTTCACTAAGCAAACGGATAAAGTTTTCAGAACTAAAATGAGTAAACACTTAAGGGCTCACATTCCGCACTAATCTGAGCTTACTGAGATAGTAGCCCAACTGACTAGCTTCCGAGCAGTCAGTAGGATTGTTATCTCTACTGAGCTTCTGAGAGCACAACTCTGACTTAGCTTATCTGGTTCATTGCTGATCCGTCACTGCTGCCCCTGAGGACCATCAGTAGAATGAACATTTTCAGGAGCTTCCTGACTAAGTCTGAAAGAGAATTTTCCTGAGATTTCGGGAAAATCTGACATCAGTGTATTCCCCCCTACACTGATTATACTCGTTTCGGGACCAACACAAACTAATATCAAATCAAAAAACATTGTCTCCTAAAATTTTCAGAAACTCAAATCGAGTGAAATCAATACTTGAAAGTGTACCCACATACCAGAAAATGAAAAATTGAGAAAAGGAGACATGCATACACACGACTTCTTCTGTACACAAAAGCAGACTAGCTTAATTCAAGAAAGAATTGCCATCGCCATCGGTTTCATCATCCAACATCATCTCTGTTGGCCATCGTCTCCATTCTTCCATATATATATATATATATGGTGTCGTTCATCTCTATCGTTATTGTCATCCCCATCGGCGGCCATGGACGTCGCTGCTCTACTGTGGACCGTAATGGAGTGAGGGCTTTGATAGATCTGTTTTCCTGGACGGTGGCGGTGAATGGTACTGGAAAGATATGCTCATATGGTAGTAATCCCGGTGGTGGTGGACAAATCTCTCTATCTCAAATGATGGTTCTCGTCCACACGCCAGACATCTTCTTCGTCCGCTTCTCTCTCTCTCTCTTTCTCTCTCTCTATATATATATATATAGCTATATGTGTGATATACGCATGCGTCTTAGTTTGTGGGTCTTGTATCACTTTGAAATCAATTGTAGTACTTTTAAATTTAGAAAAATTAATGTATTAAAATATAGTATTTTAAATTGTATAGGCTGAGAATTATTCCTTAAATTTTTATGATTACAATTCGACAGAAAGTTTAATTTTTTTTTTATGTGGGTAATGCTCTCGTAAATAAAAAATTAAAACAATCACACATAAATGATAATATATTATAATTATTTAATTTGTTAATATTGTACTAGTCATCCTCCCGTGCGATGCACGATTTGAATATTATAAATTTTAAATGTAAAATTATATATACAATAATATTATAGTATTTAAATTAAATAAAATATAAATATTGATAAGATTGAGTATGTCTGATATAATACTTTTGAATAAAATATTTTTTACCAACCAAAGAAAATATAAATTGAATTTATTTTATCAATCTACCTATTAATTTTATTAAAGTTCTTTTATTATTATTATTTTTTAAATATGAAAAGATAATATATATATATATATGTGTGTGTGTGTATTAAAATATTTTAATAATCATATAATTTTTAATTATGCACTTAAATTCATATAATGATCTTAATCTGACATAATTTACATAATCTAAGTAAAAAATATTCAAATTTCATTCTTCAAATCAAAGTCAATAAATAATTACTTTAAAATAATAATAATATATATAGGATTTAAATTTTATTTTTTTAAGTGTAATATATGTGTTGAATTAAATGTTTGAAGGTAAATAATTTGATATATATTGTGTTAAAATAGATTTAAAATTAAAATTTTAAAAGAAATTAAAATTGTTAGCATAAAGTAAAAAAAATATTATAAAATTAATACACATCAAAATAATTGTACTTCACTTGCTTCAATAAATATACTTTTATAAATTACAATTTTGAAAAACGAAGCATTAAAAATAATGGAGGAGAGAGAGTTGAATTTAGACATGCTATAATATGGTATAAATAGGCCCACCAACAATATTTTATTAATTTAGCTCATTTTGGCGGGAACTTACTCAGCAAGCCACCATTCTATTTATATATATATATATATATATATAGATATTTAAGATCATATTGTATTATTTATTATTATATATTATTTAATAATGTTTAATTAATACAAATGTTAACTGCGATTTACATCATTCCTCTTCTGGGGAACTTTGAATCCATCAGGGATTTTTATATAAATATTGGAATCTAATTATCTGTATAAACATTTTTCAATGTCCATCAACTGCATTTCTAAATTTATTTAACTGTCAGGGATATATGGCGGAACATTATAATATTCACAACAGGAGAATATGTTTGATCACATCAAACTCAATAATGGGTCACTGCGAAAAACTCCTATTAATCTCGCTTTGTATCTCTCAAATTCATTTTTCCAGTTTGTTTTCGTATTAATACCCATTTATATCCTTCAAGGATAAAATATTTAGGGGGTATGTACGATAGAATAAAATACTTTATTTATTTTGGGAGTCTAGCTCTTCCATATTTGCTTCTTTCTAATGTATCTAATCAAAGTGCTTCGGGCACCCAATTTAAGTTCTAGATCCAGATTTTAGAAAGAGCAACTACGGGTACGAATATGTTGTCGACAACAGTGATATATTTATCTCCTGTATTTATTTACTTTAAGATTCATGTAAACCAGATATTTATCATTTCCCAAAATATGTATTGATCTGGGTGTTCCACAATCCTAGTATTTTGATTGCTATGTGCACGTGATTTTTACTAGGATTCTCGTCTTCAGGACGAATCTCTTCTAGAGATTTCAAGTGTGACTGAATATTTTATTAGCTTTAATATACCATGGTTTTGTGTAAGGAGGTCTATTACACTTCCGGCGTACATGGGCATCAATATTATTTGATTTCATTTGAACCTCAACTATTTGTAATCAGTAATGCATTTGATAATCAGTAATCAGTCACTTCATTTATAATCAGTAATGCATTTAATAATGCATCTGACAGATTACTTGCTAATTATTGCATGTTTATTTATCTTTGAACTTCTGGTTCATTTAGACTAGTGCTTGAGTCGAAATATTTGAAGATCATTGTTTTCTTTAGAAAAGTTTCTCGGCATTCATTTAAATTTTGATTTCTAATCTCTCCCTAATGCTGAGAAAAATGATCTTCATTAAATTTGCAGTCAGCGAACCGGGCCATAAAATGATCCCCTATCAAAGGCTTTAGGTATTTCAAAATAGATTGAGATACAAAATTAATGTGTATACCTAGATTCCTTTGTGGCCCATTGAGGTACGCTTTAAAAGTAATATCGAAATATATACTGCACAACTAAAAATTCGCAGATGGGAAATTATTTTTATTTACGTCGCACTAGTTGTACAAAGGGAGTAGTAATTTTATGCAGTAAGTCAGATTTAAGCTACATGTAAAAAATTTATGCCCCAACATGTAGCAGCTAAGTTGGAATTTGTATAATAATTGTCTAGCGATTAATCTGATGCATCATACTAGTGATTCAGCTAGACCATCCAGGTGTGGACTTAAACACATATAAGTCCATTGTGTAGAAGAACCAATTATGACCATAATAGTCCGGATACTATACATGTCAGTCCACAAATATCTCCATTAAAAATATTCATAAACATATGAGATTCAATTCCAACTTTAATATGAGACAGTCATTCAATATATTTACACTTTCACATATCTCACAAACTAATCATTTACAAAAGAGTTTATGATCAATCAAAAATAGATAAAATCTGACAAATCATTTTATATTTTGGATGGACAAACAGTTGATGCATTAATTTGAAATGAATCTAAATTATATTTTAAGACCATTATTCACTCTTCTAGAGGTTAAAAATTATTGTTAAATACAATTTAGAATTAATGGGTCTTCCACGCTTCAGGCGTCCTTTAGATTCATTTGCATCTAATATTGTATCTATCATAAATATTACTCTTTACCGGAATATTTTTCATAAATATATGCTTTGGTAACTCTTCTGTAGTTATTAAAGGTCCGGTAATATATGATTAAGATACATAGCCACATATCTCTACAATTTAATTACTCATTTTCTGCCCTTGTTTGCTTCAGGCAAACTAGTATAATGAGATTCGTTTGAGGGACTTCCAATTTTGACCATCTCAATTATTCTTTTGGCCTCTGCCATAATTTTGTCTATCAATTTATGTTTATTGATAGTTTTAATTAAATAATCCTTCAGGGATTTTCATAAGCAATATTTTCTTTTTCTCCTTCTTATTGAGATGATGTCGAATGATAATTTATCTTTGTCTTCTGGACAAGAATAAATTTAAAAATTTATTATAATAGTCCCAAAAAATATCATAAAAGGAATCTCATATTGAAAGTTCAAGTCAAGTGCTCTTATCTTTAGGGGCAGGCTTTAGTTAAATTTTATGAGTAATATTGGACATTTGATCTAATATCTTTATCAAAATCTGCTTCAGACAAATTGGTATGATGTGATTCACTTTTTAGGGGTGTTTCCCTTTTTGACTCTTAGCATTCACTGATAAGCCTCGCCTAGATGTTTTGGAGTACGACATATGCGTGACTAATAGTAATCGCATCCACACTTGTGAAAGATTTTTTTATTCTGAAAATGTGAGCTCGATTGGGGTGTAGGATTTTGAACTTGAGATACACCATTTTTATGTCCTTGAGTTTGGACATATTTGGTATTTTATTGACCATCTTCCCAATCTTGGCTTTGTCCCCTATCACGGCCTTGACTTCGAGTCGATCCGCGGCCCATATTCACATCAAATCCCATTTTCACGTCTATGTTCTCTAACACTTTTCCGAGCAATAGCATGTGCTTCTGGCACTGCTTGTGAGCTAGCTGGTCTTGCATTATGATTTTTCATAAGCAATTGGTTATATTTTTCTGCAACTGAAAGTGCAGATATCAGCTCAGAGTGGGACGTGTAGTTTTTTGCCTTGTACTACTGCTGGAGTACAAGGTTACTTGCGTGAAAGGTGGATAAAGTTTTTTAAGTAACTCAGCATCAGTGATTGGCTGTTTATAAAGTGTTCACTGAGATACGATGCAGTGTAGGGCTTAGGGAAAGATCACAATTGATTGTTGTTAGAAACGATCCTACAGGGATGTCCATAAAATACTGGGATCCTTTTCATTGAGGTATTCGTCTTTGAGATCTTGATTGAGATGATGTCTCTGAAAAAATCAGAGCTCAAGCCTTCTGGGCAGGTGTGGATTTTAATCTTTGTATTATGGTGTCATTTTTTTTAATTAGGCGGGCTAAGAGTATTAAAAAAATTGGGTCCAAATTAGGGGGTATAAATTGGGCTTGAATTTTATTACTAATCCATGACCTTTATTAATGGGGCTCAGGCCCAAATAATGGCAAAATAAAATTGTATATTTATTATCAGGCCTAAATCATAAACAAAAAATAGGTCCTAATATAAATAAAGTTCATCAATTTTATTAATGAGCTTCAGGCCCAAAAATATTAATAATTAAGGCCCCAAAAAAATTATTAATAGTAATCTGGGCTTTAGAGTTTCTTTATTAATATATGAGCTTTATTCATAGGCTTCATGCCCAAACATAATAATAGATGATTCAAGTCTAAAATAAAAGGGGTCCACGAATTTTCTTAATGGGCTTCAGGCCCAAAAGTTAATAATTAGGACTTAAAAAATTATTAATTAATCCATAATAATTATTGATGTGAGTGTTGAGACCAGTGCTAATCTCATCTGGAATCGCTCTAGGATATTCTCCAGGATATTCGTTCTAACGACTAACTTTTTAGTGTTGTTCGAATTGTCTTTGCTATCATTTTAGGTCAACATCCTTCAGGAAACATGTTCCAGTGATTAACTGCTTAGTGTTGCTTCAATAGTTGTCCTTGGTGCTGTCCCTGGTCAACGATGGTCAACGGCGGTTGTTCCCATGTCCCAGAATATTCTTGATACACCTGGAAGGATTTAGAACATCTAGAAGGACCTGGAATCAAAGGAATAGAATCAAAGGAACCGAAGAGTAAAGAAAGAAAGTTACATGGAAGTTACCTCAACTCCTACAAAAGTGGATATCAACTTCTCTCCATGATTTCCACTTCATTGATGGACGGATCCACATTCCAATTTTATAAATAGACGAGGAATACGTCCAAAAACCAAGAGAGAGAACCCACACTACATACTGAAGTATAGCGCATTTATAGGAACCTATTTTAACAATTTTACTGTAGTGGTTTCACATGTGTTGTTACATTCTGTACAACACTGTGTATATTATTATCTCATACGTTTTGCTGAGCTGTTCACAGGTAGTGGAAGTTTGTGCTTGAAGTAGGCTTAGACTTAACAATCTAGGTTTGCCATTTGGGAACTTGTTTGGATATTTTATCCGATTTTATGTTTGAGATTTGGAAGGAATGTTTTCAAGTCTGGAATTTGTTTTTGTAATCACTTTTTTCCAAGTTAGTGATATTTTAGCCTTGAGGCCGCCACAAACTAACTTTAGTTTGTGGAAAGATTGAGTTAATCCTTGTGTTCAAAGTCTTCCGCTGTTTACTTATTCTCTCTACATTATTCTGAACACAATAAGTATTGTCTTGAGTGTCAACCACATTTTGAACAATACTTCAACTCAACGGTACCACAGCACTATCAAGTGGTATCAGAGCCATCACTTGATGGTACTAAGTGTTGGTCCTGGTGCTGAGTGTTGAGTTGTCATGGATTACCCTCCCAGAGCCATCTACTCCAGTGGATCCATCACCCGTCCTCCCATACTCGATGGAACCAATTATGTCGCATGGAAAAGCTGGATGAGGAGTTACATCAAAGCCCTTGATGAACGTGCCTAGAAGAGCATTCTGTCAGGTTGGAGTCCTCCCATAACTGAAGATAAAGATGGAGACCAGATTCTCAAGAACGAGCATGAATGGACCACGGAGGAGAACAACTCATCATTGTACAATTCAAAGGCCATCAACGCAATCAATTCATCGGTTGATACAATTATGTTCAACCTTATCTAGAATTGTGTTTCAGCCAAAGATGCATGGGAAAGACTACAAGAACACTGTGATGGTTCGGGTAGTGTCCGTAGAGCAAAGGTAAGGATGTTGAACACAAAGTTTGAAGGCCTAAGAATGAAAGATGATGAGACGATTTCTTCCTACAATGAAAGACTCTATGAGGTGGTGAATGAATTGCATCACTTGGAGATCCAATCTCCAATATCAGGTTAGTAAACAAAACCCTTTGTACTCTTCCTAGAAGATTTAATGGTAAAGTTTGTGCCATTGAAAAAGCTAGGAACACTGATTTGTTGAGTCATATTGAGTTAATGAGCATTTTAAAAACTTATGAAATGGACTTGTCTCAACAAGAATCTGCGTATGATAAAAAGGGTGTTGTTATTTTCAAAGGAGAAACCTCTTCAAGTTCTGGAAAAACTTCTGTTATTACTGAAATTAAACAGGTTGAAGATAGTTTTAATGACACTTCATATGACACTGATAGTATTGCATTTCTTACCAAAAAATTTGAAGTCTATCTTAAGCAAAAGAGAAACAAATCTGATTTTAACACTAAGCCTAAGATAGATTTTAAAAATTCCCCTCAAACTTCTGGTCGAAAGCCTTTTCAAAGAAGAAATTTTAAGTATAATTCTGAGTATAGAAAAAATATCATTTGTGATGAATGTACTGGTTATGGTCATTATGCAAATGAATGTGCTAACACACAATTAAAGAAAATGATGAGCTTAACTGTTTCTTTGAGTGATAAAGATTCTGATGAAGAGATAAAGGCTACAGATGAAGAACTTGCATTCTTATCTGAATGTGTGAGAGATGACTTCTCTGGAAATGACTCAGATGTTGAACCCGGTGTGATAACCCCAGCAACAACATCAAACAAGTTTCAGTCTATTTCTGTGTCTGATGAGGATAGTACTAATGTTTTCTATTCTAGAACAGGTACCTGACAAGAACCTTTCGAAATAAAGGTTACTAAACTTCAGAATGAACTAAAATCTGTCAATCGAGCTAATGAAGAGCTGATTGAAACCATCACAGGACTTGAGGTAAATCTCACAAAAAATGATCTTGAAATTTCTAAACTCCAAGAAAAATTGACTGCTTCCACACTTAGTTTCAAAAAGTACTCTAAAGGTACAACTGCTTTGAATGAAGCTTTGTCTGTTGGAAAAACTGATAAATTCGGTCTTGGATTTTCTAAAATATTCTATCCCTTTTAGTTTTGAAAAACCTATCACCTTTGTGAAACCAAATTCAAAATTTTCTTCTAAAAAGTATCCAAAACAAAGAAGCAAAAGAACTTTTATCTGTCATTATTGTTCAATTCCTGGACACATTCGTCCTTACTGTTTCAAACTAAAAGATGATTTACTTTCTGGAAAAGTGTTACCTGGACTGTTACCACAAAAGTATTCACACACATAAAAAACTGCATGGATTAGAAAACCCAAGGTGTTTTGCAATGTTGTTTGTACTTCTTTACAAGCATGTGTACCTGGTTCATGGTATTTTGTCAGTGGATGTTCTAGACATATGATAGGAAATACTGAACACTTGAACGAATATGAAACTTTTGATGGTGGTAAAGTTACATATGGTGGTAGTTCTAAAGGTAACATAATAGGAAAAGGAACTTTGAATGTTGAAGGTTTTCCAAAACTGAAAAATGTGCTACATGTTGAAGGTTTACGTGCTAACTTGATAAGCATAAGTCAGTTGTGTGATAATAATCTGCATGTGAAGTTTGATAAAGACTCCTGCTCTGTATTGGATAAAACTGATAAATGTGTAATGGTTGGTCATCGTTCTGCTGATAAATGTTATCTCATTGGTGATAACACTTCGTGCAACATTTCACAATCTGATGAAAATGTTCTTTGGCACCGAAAGCTTGGCCACGTAAATTACAGAAATTTACAAAAAAATGGTTAAGACAGAGGCTATTAGAGGGTTACCTAAGCTCAGTTTCACAAATACACCTGTTTGTAGATCATGCCAAAAAGGTAAACAGGTAAAATCTTCACACAATATCACATCAATATGCACAACTACTAGATGCTTGGAACTTCTTCACATTGATCTAATGGGTCCTATGGAGATAGAAAGTCTTGGTGGTATGGTATACTCTTTAGTTGTTGTTGATGACTTTTCAACTCATGGGTTGAGTTCATTAGAGAAAAATCTGACACTTTTGATGTTTTCAAAATCCTTTACATGTGTTTGAAAAATGTTTTTAATCTGAAAGTTAGTAGGACTAGAACTGATCATGATAAGGAATTTGAAAATGGCATGTTCACTGAATTTTGTGAAAAGAAAGGCATTGTACAAGAGTTTTCCTCTCCTAAAACTCCACAACAAAATGGCATAGCTGAAAGAAAAAATAGGACATTGCAAGAAATGGCTAGAGTCATGCTAACTTCAATGAATATGTCTAAAAGATTTTGGGTTGAAGCATTGAATACTGCATGTCATGTGTCTAATAGAGTCTTCTTTAGACCTGCTTGTTCTGTTACTTCTTATGAGCTATTGTACAAAAGGAAACCTAACTTGAAATATTTTCACACATTTGGATGCTTGTGCTACATTCTAAATGATAGAGATTACTTGACCAAGTTTGATTTTAAGAGTGATAAAGGATGTTCTTAGGCTACTCTAAGATTAGCAAGGCTTACAGGGTTTACAATCTTAGAATAAGAACTTTGCAAGAATCTGTGAACATAGTATTCGATGATGTTTCAAGTATTTCAGGTAAAAAGGTGGAAGAGGACATCTTCTGACTTGATGGAAATCACAAGTATCACTGAACCAGTGAAAAGTGTTGAACCAAAGGCGACAACATCTCTAGTGACATCAGATGCAGATTCAGAAGATGATGAGAATCAGTCACCCAAAACTCCTGGACAAACTCTTGTCCGTAGATACAAGAAGAATCATCCTTCATCACAGATCATAGGTGAATCCTCTATTGGTGTTCTCACAAGAAGAAAAAGTAAAATGAATGAGGTAGTACGTTCAGTTTGCATGTCAAATATATGCACTCAGGTATGTACTCAAGGTTATTTTTCTTCTATTGAACCCAAAAATGTGCCTGAAGCTTTGAAAGATGAAAGTTGGATTGAGGCTATGCAAGAAGAACTTGAACAATTCACTAGAAATGATGTTTGGACTCTAGTACCTAGACCTTCAAACATGAATGTAATTGGAACAAAGTGGATTTTCAAGAATAAAACGGATGAATCTGGTAATATAGTAAGAAACAATGCTAGGCTTGTTGCACAAGGATATACACAAATTGAAGGAATTGATTTCGATGAAACATTTGCTCCTGTTCCTAGGATAGAATCTATTAGACTTCTATTATCTATTGCATGTTTTATTGGAATTAAATTGTTTCAAATGGATGTTAAGGCTGCTTTTCTAAATGGTATTTTACTTGAGGAAGCTTTTGTAGAACAACCAAAAGGTTTTGTAGATCTATTTCATCCTAATTATGTGTATAAATTGAAGAAAGTTTTGTATGGTTTGAAACAAGCCCCTAGAGCTTGGTATGATAGACTTACTGATTTCTTACTACAATTTGGATTCATTAGAGGTGAGGCTGATAGAACTCTTTTCATTAAGAATGATACTAATGGCTTCTTGATTTCACAGATATATGTTTATGACATTGTATTTGGTGCAACATCACAAGAATTGATTGATAACTTTGTGAAAGCTATGACTACTACATTTGAAATGAGCATGGTAGGTGACCTAAATTACTTTTTAGGACTCCAAATCAAACAAAGTGATAGTGATATTTTCATTTCACAAAGTAAGTATGCTAAAAACTTAGTGAAAAGATTTGGTATTACTGATGCAAAGCCTATGAAAACTCCTATGGAAACTTCACAGAAACTGTGCAAGGATGATGTTGAACAAAGTGTTGACCACACTTTGTATCGATCTATGATTGGCAATTTACTATACTTAACTTCCAGTAGACCTGACATTATGTACAAGTGTTTGTGTGTGTGCCAGGTACTAAGCAAACCCCAAGGATTCTCACATGAAGGCAGTAAAAAGGATCATCAAATATGTGAGTCGCACAAGTGACATGGGATTGTGGTTTTCAAAGGACACAAATAGCACACTAGTAGGCTATAGTGATGCTGACTGGGCAGGTGACTGTGATGATAGGAAAAGCACTAGTGGTGGTTGTTTCTACACGGGTAACAATCTTGTTTCCTGGCATAGTAAAACACAAAAGTGCATTTCCCAATCAACTTCTGAATCTGAGTACATAGCTGCTGGTAGCTGTTGTACACAACTCCTATGGCTTAAAATGATGTTAGATGATTATGTGCTTGAAACAGATACACTGATAATTTTCTGTGATAACACAAGTGCGATCAACATTTCAAAAAAGCCGGTACAACACTCACTCACAAAACACATAAGCATTAGACACCATTTTTTAAGAGATCTAGTTGAGAAGGAGATAGTGAAATTAGAGTATATATCCACTGAAAAACAGATAGATAACATTTTCACAAAGCACTAGATTTTGAGAGGTTTTCTTCACTTAGAAAATCTCTTGGACTCTACATTCCTTGAAAATATGTGTGTGACATTACTCCGAGTGTTACTACACTTGAAGCAACATGTTCCGATATTTTCTAACACATAAAATAAACAACCGCAAGTGTACGGTGTCAATCGTAGGATGGTAAATACGAGTCGATCCCACGAGGAAGGGTTAGTGTAAAAGTGCAATGAATTGGTTTCGTTCTTTCTAGAAAATCACTTAATAAAA
>JAPKLY010000958.1:11923-64109 GCA_026898435.1 Prunella vulgaris
TAATTCAATTAAGCCCAAACAATATTTCAACAATTTAATTCATCAATATCATTCAATATTCACTAAAATAATATATCAATGAATTTTCTACAATCAAGCACAATTTATCAAAATGAGGTAATAAAAGCATGAAATCACATAAAAAAATAGGCAATAAAAGCACACTAAAATCGTGCAATTTTCACCCGAATCACAACACTACTGTATTTTTATCATTTTTTTATCGTAGTTGAGTAGTTCTGTAACTTATATTATTTTTGCTAACCAAATTCTGACGTGATGTGATCTTAAAGGTTTCGTACTAGACATACACAACAAAAGCACAAGTTCTAAAAAATCGAAGGTATAAACATGCTGATTAACTTGGCACACGGGACTGACAATCACGATGTGTTCTTTTCAAAAGGCTGTTTAGTTTCAAAAAGGGAAAGAAAAACACTCTTGAATGATCGCTGAGTAACTAGGCACACGGGGCTGACAACCACGATGTGTTCTTTTCAAAAGGTGATTAAATTCTTGAGAATAAAAAGTGCATAAAAAAATCCAAAAAGGATAATGTGTATGTGTGCCTACATTATGAACCGTAATTGATCTAAGTCTTAGAATATTTTTGGCATTTACGTAATAAGTTATTTAATTATTTTAATTATGATAAATTTGTGGGAATTATATGGTATTAATTTATTAACTAATTAATTTAATTAAATGTCGGTTATTTTTTTTAAATTCCAATAACTACCCCACTTTCACCCACTTTCTACACTAACACATCATGGGTAGTTATCTAAATAGTGGTGGATATTTCTCTCTTAATTAAACTGCTCCTAACCTTCGAAAATATTCTTATAAATTGAAGCCTTTGATTATGTGTTAAAAATGTGTTTAATGTGTCGTTTCTTTCATCTCTTGTGTTCGTTCATTAAAATGTTTTAAAAATATCAAAAGTTGCCTTTTATCTCACGCATATCAATGAAGCATAAAAAGTCATCCATTCCATCTTCCTCACAAACTCTCCCACATCAAACCACTGAAACACCTCAAACCTCTGAAATAGAAAACCCTCTCATCACTCTCACTACTATGGTAAAAAATGCGACTAGAGATACTGCTCCCAATGTCCCTGCCGATGCCACTGCACCTCCGGTTGCATCCACCATGGCACCGCCGGTGACACTGAATGTACAGACACCACTGCCCGTTCAAGTTCTTCTTCTAGCAAGTACATCTGATACTCAGTGTGAAACCCTAGCTTCTCAATTAGATGATGTTCCTGTCTATAGAATGAAAGAAATTGTTGAATCCTCTGCTGCTAGTACAGTTCATATAAACCCTAATATTCCTATTGCTGCTGAAAATGTTGAAAAGTCTAGCTCTGATAATGTGTCTGCTACCCAAGTACAAGTCCCATTTTCACAATCACCCACACACACTTCATCACATATATCATCCACATCCTCATCACCACATGTGCCCATACTATCCAAAGTCACAAAGGCCACTGGAAAAAGAAAAATTGCACCAACCCGTAGGTCAAATAGGAATTTGAAAAAGATGGGTTTTGGTGATTCAAGCTCAAAGAAAAAAGAAAATACTTCTATTGTTCTTTCTGATACTGAAGAAGAGGCTGTTGGTATCCCTGCTCCAATGGAGGTTGATGAACCTGCCATTTCTGAGGACAATGTGACTATTGGTGAGATGTGCAAAGGACTGAAAAAGAGGAGAAAGTTCAAAGCTGCTGCTCCCAGTGTTACCACCCCTGAGGCAACACCTGCTGCTGTTCCAGAACAGGGTGATCCAGAACCTGATCACAACTCTTCATCATCCTCTGATGAAGAAACTGATGATGACCCTGAAGCTGAGGAAACTGGTGAACAAGATGATGATGATGATGAACAGGCTAATGAAACTGATGAAAAAGCTAATGATGATGAAGAGGAAGACAATGCCTCTGAGGATCAAGAAGAATTTTATGGTGAAGATGAAGAGAATTCTAAAGCTGGTAGTGATGAATCTGACGATGATGTGGAGAACTATGGCACTGATAATTTCTACTTTGTTGACTCCAAGAGCCAATACAAGAAGTTTGCCAAAAAGGATGTGATACATGAGAGGAGGATGTGTTGTTCCCGAAACGAGTATAATCAGTGTATGGGGGGGAATACACTGATGTCAGATTTTTCTGAATACTCAGAAAAATGTTCTAACACGCTCAGTCAGGAAGATCCTGATGATACTCAATAAAACTGATAGTCCGCAGGGGCAGCAGGGACAAGTCAGTAATGGAGTCAGATAGGCTGAGTGTGAGTAATGTGCTCAGAAGCTCAGTAGAGATAACAAGCCTACTGACTGCTCAAGGCAAGTCAGTTGGACTACTATCTCAGTAAGCTAGAGTACGTACGGAATGTGAGCCCTTAGTTTCTACTCATTTTAGTTTCTGAAAACGTTTTCTCTGAGTTTGCTTAGTAAATTAGTGGTTAAGGCTGGTGCACAATATTAAGACTCAGGATGATTGATTCAGCTTGAATATCAAAACAATGCATCAGTTTAATATGAATGACAATTATGATCCTGAGCAAGAATATAAATCAGCACACAAGGGTCTTTTTAACGTGGTTTGGAGATAACCAACTCCTACGTCCATGGCCTGATTTAACAGGAAGCTATCCTCAAAACCCTGAGGATAGGTACTTGGTTTTTACGTGCCAAGGGACACGAATGCCAACTTCCTCTCTCAGGAACTGACCCCAGGGTGGTTTTACAAGTCCCAGTCCTTCTAACCAACCAATCTCACACCCTAAGTGGTTTAGTATTCTTGGTTTCCAACTAAGAATAGCCCTAGCAATACAAAGCAGTGCTAAAGATTAGAGCTATCAAACTAAGCAAATACAGAATGAATCCTACTACAACACTAGGGAAATTTAATTGTAGAGTGTTGTTCAAAGTATGCTTTGAGTGCTTGGATTCTTGAGGGCTTTCACTTGGAAATTTTCCATTAGCCTTGAATGGGTGCAAGGCTCTCTGTATTTATAGGCAAGATTCAAAATAGATCCGTTGGAGGAGATCTTCCCAAATCTTTCCTATTTTAGGGTGGTTGCAGGCTAGATGTACTATTAACCTAATTGCCATGCTTAATATGGCAATCTTTGTCCCACCGCCTGCAACTCTGAGACGCATTAAATGCCGCATTTACTGCTGTGCAGACTCCGTACATGCTTGTCGGAAGATCATTGGCTCTCCGTACAAATGGTTAGTTGACCATCTGACACTTGTCCTTTCCTCGTACATTCAATACTCTGAGTCTCTTGTTAATAACTCAGCCTGAATGTTTGTCTTTATCGGAGTCTTACTGATATTCTCTTTGTCTCTTTGTCCCATAGCATAAATAACCTTTTTGCTTTGGACTTACATGGATCATGTAAACTGAACCAAGGCCTAAGTCAGGTCTTACCAGCATTCAGCTCGGTCTGATAGGTTATTCTGCCCAGTATGTGTAACCTTTTTGCTTTTGGACTTACATGAGTCAGATAAATAGACCCAAGGCCTAAGTCAGGTCTTACGAGCATTCAGCTCAGCCTGATAGGTTACACTTACTCTTCACTGACTAAGTTCTGTCCTGAGCATGCTTAGTGTACTAAGTAGAAACATCAGTCAATGGAACTCCGGATTGTCTTCAGGATGGATCTTCAAGCTTCGGTCTTCAGCAAGACTGACTCTGACCTTCTTCAGGATGAATTGCACTTCAGACTTCAGATAATTGGGTCGACTTCAATATTCTTCAGTCTTCAACACGTTCCCCCTGAACTGAATCCCTAACCTGACTATCCTGAACTAGAAAATCCTGAACAACTGTACTTAGGCAAATTCATCAGGGGTTTTGGGATCTAATCAAAACACTCACATTGTCCCGACAATTTCCCCCTTTTTGATGATGCCAAAACCCTTAAGCGAATTCCTATCCATCTATACAATCAACTGACTTAATCAGTGAGAATAGTTCAGTACCTCCTGACAAACTAGGCACTTAGTCTATAAGATGGAAACAAGGAATGGGTTAGTACAGTTCTTGATAAGGATACTGAAAAGTAAATTCAGGAGTCAACAAGAAGTTGTACTCAGGAAAAATAAATAACTTCATTGATTGATATAAGAGTTACAGTTTATCCTGAAGCTATTACAAATTCCTGAACAACTAACTCCTGAGCCAACTACTCTTCATCCTTATCCCAAGCAGCCTGAGGAATTTCATACATCTCCAAGACTCGGTTCAGGACCTGCTTCATCCTATTCCGATCACCAAGTGCACCGGCAACACATCATATCCTGACGACTTCTTCTGATATAGCCTTACGGTCCAGTTACTTGGAGTTCCTGAAGAGTGGAGGAGGATACTTAATGAATTCCGGTGGAGCGATCCTGACACCTTTAGTGTCAGCCAGTCTGATGATTTCAGCCTAGAGATCCTGATGCTCTTATGCCATCCAGTGATGGAGTATGACGTCTTTATCTTCAGTTTGATCGTCCCATAACCCCACCACGTAGAATAGATAAGCCCATCTATTCTGGATTGGAATCCAAACCTCCAATATCTCCACAGGAATGAAATCCTCAACCATCTGAAGTGGAGGGGGGCCCTGACCTGGATTGACAACTAATTTCCTCTGAGTCTTCTTCCGAGATCCAAAAGGCACAGATTTTTGCTTCTGAACCTGCGAAATCAGGTACTCTTGGTTCTCTTACGAGCGCTGGATCTGACTGAGTAGTGAAATCTCCTTCATCTTCGCTTGTTTCTCCAACTCAGTCTTCACTACTTTCTTCTGAGTTGTCGTTCCAGGATGAAGTCCTTCCTCCAGTTCAGTGTAAAGGGACTCAAGGACAGGATCCTCTGAGGGCCTCAACCACTTTGGATCTGAAACTTCAGCAGACTCGGCGGCAGAAACGGACCTCGTTCTCTTTCTGTCCGTAGCTTTCAGTTCAGGGGGGAAGATCTTCTTCTTGCCTTTTCCAGCAGCAATTTGCTTCTACCCTTCCCCCTTTTTGGCATCATCCTCGTTGATCTTCCCAACGACTTCTTCAAGTAAACCTGCCAAAAGTTTGAACTGATCCGCCATTTCCTACTGCTTGCCCTGAATGTTTTCGATCTGATTTGCCATTCCTCTTAGACCAGAACTAAGCCCCTTAATGGCTTCATTGTGCTCCAGTTTCAGCCTTCCTTCTACATCTGCCATCCTGGAGTCCAAGGCTTACCGGATTTTCTCCTTTTCTTGCTCTGACATCTAACTCAGCAGTTCCGCCTTTAGTTCGCCTTTGAGCTGAGCTACCTTATCATCAAACAACTGAATAAACCTCTCCGTCAGTTGCTGATCAAGAAATTTGTTTAACTTTTCATCCTGCTCAGCTCGCAGGTTCGCAATCATCTCGTTGCAGCTTTGAACTGAGTCCTTTGCCAGTTGGCACACTGCTTCATCCTGAACTGCATGAGCTGATTCAGTCAAGGCAAGAACATCCTAGGCAACGCCTAAGCCTTTAATCATCTCATCCTGATCCTTTTGCACCTTCTTCATACGATTATTAATCAGTGAGGCAGTCAGATTGAACCGATTAATTCTCGTATTGTGCACATCGAGCCATTTCTGGATGGCACTCAGTGTCCATCCCCAGGCCCATCTTTTCTGAATTGCAGCTCCAGGAATTCGGACGAGACTACTCAGACCCTCTCGAGAAGCCTCAGCAGCCTCGGGTCCAAGGGGTGAGTCATCGGCCGGTGCACTGATCGCAGCAGTCGCACCTTGCTGAATGTGTTCAGAGTCAGCAATCTCTACCACTTCCTTCTCCTTCTCCATCATCTCCACATCCTTTCCAGGCTAATCCACTTCTTGCACCACCACCTGATTCTCTCCCTGAGCCTCTCCTTGGGGAACTACAGCCAGTTCCATCCCATCTCCCTCTCTCTCAGGCTCAGCAGTTTGTGCCTCAGGATAAATCCTTTGGACTGTTTTGATAAAGTCAGTAATCTTAATCAGGTGATTTAGAGAGTTTACCTCAAAGTGATCAAACAAGGCTATTTCATCATCAGCCAGCTTTTCCCATCCTTTCACCTCGCCCAGCTGACTAAGTTCAGCCCAAGTGGCACTCCGGATCATGGAATATGTGTGGAGCTGCACAACTGCCTCCTTCTGAGCTGGGGAGAGATCAGGGAATCTTTTATGAACCACATCAGCTGCCCTTCCCCTAGCCACAACCTCGAAATCAGGAAGAAGTGTCTCATTAGGCACAGGGAATGGCCATGGTGCCTCAGCTTGCACAGGTTCAGCCTCCTCCCTACCTTCATTACCTTTGCTGCTTTTGCTATTGTCAGCAGCAATAGGTTCACCCTGACCCTCATCAGATTGGGCCTCCACACCCTGATATTCTGAAACTACGCTGAGGATCTGATCGTCAGCCAAGTCTTGCTCAAGGACAAGTGGCATCTGATCTGAGGGTGCAACCTCCGGAATGGCAGAAATAGGGGCAACCTCAAGAGCAGTCTGAGCAGGTTCCCCCTCCGAAGTTGCTTACTGAGCCTCCACTGACTGAGTCTCCTTTTTAGCAGCCTCCTCTTCCACAAGCTTCTTCTCTCGCTCTTCTGAGCCGGGATATTTGAATTTCAGAGTCTGTTGCTTGGGTCCGGAGAGCTTACTGGACTTGTCCTTCGCTGGTTTCTTAATTAGAACCCCCAAAGATTTGCTTGCCTGGGCATTGACTCCTCCAGTCGTGCTCTCCTGAGCCTTCTTCTTCAGGGTTCTTGACTTCTT
Organism: Prunella vulgaris; assembly: GCA_026898435.1. Lineage (NCBI taxonomy): Eukaryota > Viridiplantae > Streptophyta > Magnoliopsida > Lamiales > Lamiaceae > Prunella > Prunella vulgaris. The sequence goes on from JAPKLY010000958.1 coordinate 18,715, forward strand.
CTTCATACCAGCATCACCAGAAAAGGTTCGGAAGAGATCCACTTTCGCTGGAATCTCGAGGGATTGAGCCTGATCAACATCTCCGATGGCCAAAGTCTCCAAGATCAGGGAGATCTTCGTGCCAAAATGCATCTCTGCCTCAAACATCACCTGACCCTCAGGCGAGTACTTGACTTTACTGGTCTCAGCCACTAGTAATTGGAGAAAATAATCCTCCCAGTTGAAAGCGTGCAAAGCAGCATCTTTGATGGCCATCATCACATATAGCTTTGGCCTGGAGATCTGCTCCAATCCTCCGGCGATCCCCATCACTCCCTGACTAGTCAGGTTAAAGAAGTGACGATTGGATGTCCTCAGCACAGACTTATTCCATCCTGCCTTCAGAGGAACATCCTCATCACAGAGAGACTGTAGAAAGTCCTTCTCATCACCAACTCCATAATCTACAGGGCTCCGTCCAGAATGAGGAAGATTAAATAGCTCCTTAATCTTCTACCTGATGTTGATGGTGACCCACGTTCTCGCCATCTCATCTTCACCATCCTTCCTTTTCACACAAGAGGTCAAAGGAATGCAAGTTTCCCAGTCTTGAGTGTCCTTGTTCTGCGCCATCTTCAAGTAAAATGTAGCAACATGCCAAGTGTGGAGTCTCTTCGGCTTCGCAGTGATGAAACGAAGCAACCCAGAATTCTCAAACAAATCCTTCACGAGCATAATATCTGGGTGGTTAGAAGAGAAATCACCAAAAGGTTCCCAGTGAATTTTGTTCCTTAGATGGAAAAGATTTCCAAAGAACGAATCGACTGAGGGTGAAGCCATTAAGAAGATATGAAGGAAAGCAATTAGCAGAGAGAAATATAGCAAGGAAAATATTTGAGTGCGTAAAGGTCGCTTAGACAGAATTTCTCTTATTTATATTAAAATTCAGTTTTAATCGGATGGCTCAGAAAATATGACTTATGGAATTCAACTGTTTAGATTAAAGCGATAAAAATGCATGGATGCAGATTGAGCCTTTTCGGTTTTCAAAGTTAATGATTCAAAAACTTTATTGAAAACTGTTCCCGCCTACTTTGCATTAAAAGCATGTCAGAACATGTCCGTATTTAATTCAAATAATTGCATTAAATAATAACTGAATAATAAATGAACGGTTGAGATTGGGTGACAAAAAGATTTGATTTGACAATACGGCAAACAGTATCAAAGATGATGCAAGCAAGATATGATGACTAAAAATAATTCAGGAAAAATATCAGTCAGTCAGATTTTGATATCTGATTGATACCACTTTTGACCTATCAGGGTGGCAAGCCCTGAACTCTGTGTCCTGAACTTTAGTCAGTCTATACTAACCATCATTTCTTACTGAATGTTCCCCCCTTCAACCATTCATCCTCTCTCTACAACCCTTCAATCTGATCCTTAGTTAGTCATTCCTCCTGACCACTTTGTTCAATCCTGAACTGAGATTCATACTGAATCTCCTAAGCCTGGGTCAAGAAGTCCTAACTCCACTGACAATTCAACTAACCTGGTTTCAGGCAAAGCCTTAGTCAGGATGTCAGCTCTCTGCTTGTCAGTAGGGACCCTTTCCATCCTTATATACTTCTTCTCAACATGATCTCTTATAAAGTGATGCCTGATGTCCACATGCTTACACCTCGTGTGTAAGACTGGGTTTTGGGATATGGCAATGGCACTATTGTTGTCACAATAAATTGGGACTTCAGTGGCCTCTATTTGGTAGTCTCTCAGTTGTTGCTTCAACCAAAGAATTTGGGAACAACAACTGCATGCCGCCATATACTCAACCTCAGTAGTAGACGTTGCAACACTGGTTTGCTTCTTAGAAAACCAAGAGATCAGTTTACTCTCTAGAAACTGACATGTGCATGTAGTTGATTTCCTATCAAGTCTACAGCCTCCATAATCTGCATCTGAATAGCCAGTCAGTTCTAGGTTGTCATCAGAGGGATACCAAAGTCCTAAATTGACTGTACCCTTCAGGTATTTCAGTATCTTTTTGGCCCTCTCTAGATGACTTTTTTTCTGATCAGACTGATACCTTGCACAAACTCCAACCGCATAAGTGATGTCAGGACGACTTGCAGTCAGGTACTATAAGGATCCAATTAGTGCCCTATATTCAGTCTGATTCACTGAGGTCCCCTCCTTGTCAAGATCCAGCTTCTCATTTGTATTCATGGGAATACGTGAGACTTTGCTGGTCTGAACTCCAAACTTCTGAATCAAGTCCCTCACATACTTGGACTGATTTATGAAGATTCTGGAGTCAGATAACCTGACCTGAAGACCTAAGAAGAAGTTCATTTCACCCATCATTGACATCTCAAATTTCCCAGTCATCAGCTTGGAGAATTTCTCACAAAGCTTCAGATTAGGAGATCCAAATATTATGTCATCCACATAAATCTGAACCAGGAGAATGTCCTCCCCTTCGGATATCCTGAAGAGGGTCCTGTCCACTGTTCCTTTCACGAACCCGTGGTCTATCAGGAACTGGGAGAGTGTATCATACCAAGCCCTGGGGGCTTGCTTCAGGCCATAAAGAGCTTTCTTCAGGTGATATACCTTGTCACCGACTTCGAACCCTGGAGGTTGCTCAACATAAACCTCCTCATTCAGTACACCATTCAGAAAAACACTTTTTACGTCCATCTGATACACTTTGAACTTCTTGAATGTTGCATAAGCTAAGAACAGCCTGATTGCCTCTAACCTTGAGACTGGAGCAAAGGTCTCATCATAGTCTATTCCTTCGGCCTGAGAGTAACCCTTTGCCACTAGTTTGACCTTGTTCTTGACAACAACATTCTTCTCATCCCTCTTGTTCTTGAAGACCCACTTGGTGCCAATAACATGTTGACGCCTAGGTCTCTCAACCAACTCCCAAACCTGATTCCGCTCAAACTGATTGAGCTCATCCTGCATGGCTAAAATCTAGTTGGGGTCAGCAAGAGCTTCTTCTATATTCTTAGGTTCCTGATCGCTCAGGAAACAGCAGAACATAGCACTCTCGCCAAAAGACAACCTTGTCCTGACCCCCTCATTGACATCACCAATGATGTCAGCCAATGAGTGATCATCTAGCCACCGCCTTCTGCTGACGGCTGCACTGGGAGCTGCTTACGTTCCCTCGCCTGAACCTGAAATGTTAGTTTCAACAATAATAGGCAGAGAAGCGGAACGAGCAAGAAGAGGGGATACTGAGCCATTTCCTGAGGGTTGTGTAATATCAGGGACATTGTTTCCCCCTAAAGAGTTGGACTCAGTAACTGTCTCAGGTGCAGAAGCATCATCACCGACAGTACATACCTCAGGTTGAGTCTGTCCCTCCGTCTGAGACTCAACATTCTCCGAGGCTGGGGCTTGCTGAGGGTTGGCCTGAGGTCCATCCTGATCATCATCATCCCATCCTTTGGGAGCATTCACCATTTTGATCTTGAACTCAGGATTCTTCAGGCTCAGTCTTGTCAACCTCTTGGTAACCCCCTCAGTGTCAGGACTCGGAACCTATTTTCTACGCACGGATGCAGTCTCATCAAACACAACATGAGGTGTTTCATCCACATAAAGGGTCCGACAGTTATACACCCTGAAAGCTTTGCTGACTGAGGAGTATACTAAGAAAACTCCCTCATCAAACTTGCTATCAAAGGCTTTCAGCTGGTCTTTCCCATTGTTCAGGATGAAACACTTACACCCAAAAATATGGAAATAGGAGATGCGAGGTTTCCTTTTATTCCAAGTTTCATAAGGTGTCTGAGCATGTTGTTTGTTCAGCATAGAGCGGTTCTGAGTGTAGCAAGCAGTGTTGATTGCTTCAGCCCAGTACTTCTTGGGCAGTCCTGACTCAGCCAACATGGTCCTGCAGCTTCCTTCAGGGTCCGGTTTCTTCTCTCAGCTACCCCATTCTGCTGAGGGGTCCTGGTTGTAGAAGTCTCATGAGGTAAGGTCAGCACAAAAATTAGTTATAATTGAGTTATTAAACTTAGTTCCCCGATCTGATCTGATCCTGACGATGTTCTGTCCCTGTTCAGTAGTCAATTTCTTGAGTAACTATGGAAGCTTGACCTGAGTCTCCTTCTTGTTCAGCAAGAAAATACCTCATGTGTACCTGGAATAATCATCAACAACAACAAGGGTATATTTCCTATCATTCATGCTTACAGGAGTAATCGGACCAAAGAGATCCATGTGCAGGAGCTGAAGCACTCTGTCAGTTGAGAAGGCATCTTTCTCCTTGAATGAAGCTTTGATTTGCTTGCCTTCCTGACATGCTACGCACACGTGGTCTTTGCTAAAAACTTCATTAGGCAGACCTTCTACAAGAGAAAGTCGAGGATTTTGTTAATAATCTTGAAGTTTAAGTGACTCAGGCGTTTGTGCCAAAGCCAACTGAGTTCAGAAGAACTCTTAGCGACCAAACAAGTTTCAGGAGACCTGCTCTTAAAGTCAGCAAAATATACATTCCCTCTCCTGACACCTGTAATCAGAACCTGCAGTGTAGATTTGTCTTTCACAAGGAATATGTTAGATGTAAACTCTACACTATATCCACGATCACAAAACTGACTGACCGAAAGCAGGTTATGCCTAAGACCCTCAACAAAGGATACATTAAGCACTCTCACAAAACCAACAACAAGGGTACCGAATCCTCTGGTGAAACCCTTAGAGTTATCACCAAAGGTTACCTGCGGGCCTTCCTGAGCTACGTAGTCCTGAAGGAGATCACGAAATCCAGTCATGTGCCTGGAACATCCTGAGTCCAAGTACCAGTCCTTCATCAGATCCTCCTTCCTCTTCTTGTAGCCCGCAGCGACCTGAAAAGAATCAGGCGTCAGGTAACCATCTCGTATTGGGTCCTACAGTGTCAGCCATACCCTTCGGGATCCAGATTTGTTTAACAATTCTGATAGCATCAGAAGTGCAAACCTGTCTCCCAGTAACATCAACATACACTGTCCTCTTCTTCCTTTGTGCCTGGGAAGTTGAGGGTGTATGGGTGTCAGCTTGAGTCTCAGGAGCCCTGGATTGATTCCTGGGGGCGGGCCTCCTGTTCCTCCTTGGCCTGGGTGCATTGGGCTGAGGTCTGTCCTGAGAAGGAGCAGCTCGGGCCTGACCTCTAGGCACTTGAGGTCTGGCCTGAGTGTTATCGGAGTCAGGTCTCCGTTGCCTTTCAGGGGCCATTTGGTTTGTCCTTCTGCTCTGAGGATTAGGATGCTCCTGATGGGCCCTGTGCCCTACCTGAGGTGTCTGGACCTCAGTAGTCCTTGGCCTTGCCTGAGCCTTCCTCTGACCAGAGTTTCTTCTACCCAGAGCATTCTGAGGCTGAGCCTGAGAAGTGCTGGGGGAAGAATTCTTTCCAGCCTGAGGATTCCTAGGCTGAGCCTTGGAGTTCCCTTGGTCCTTTTTCCTCGGCTCAGGATGAGTAGCCTTGGCCTTTCCCTTGGGTTTTGGCCTGGGTTCCTCAGTCCTTTGCCTGACAAGTTCAGCAGACACTTTCTCCTTCCCTTTGCCTTTATCCTGATGAGTAACACTAGGGCTCTTGTCATCAGTTTGGACAGGGACAAACTTCTTCTGAGAGTTACTCCCTGAAGCATCTCTCTTCTTCTTGCCCTATGAGTCTTTTGAGGCATCATAGCCTAACCCAGCTTTAGCACCATCGGTCAGCTGAGAGAAACTTGTCAACTCATCAACCACTTGGGTAGATGTGTGTAACTTCTTCAGCTTTTCCTCAAGGTGCCCATTTTCCTTTTTCAGGGCCTCAATCTCAGTAGTGTACTGAAGCACCAGTTTTCATGAGCATTCTCCTTTGAGATCAGTTCAAGATCCCAAGCAGTTTTCTCAGAACAAAGGCGACCTTGCCACTCAGTTTCGAACATCACTCTCAGAGCAATTCGCTCAATCATCAGTTGTTCCTGAGCGAGGAACAGATCAGTGTCACGAGTCTCAATCAGTGAGCTGATTACACCTTTCAGTCTTTCAACCTCTAGTGGAGTTTCATCATGCTTATTTCGAGCATGAAGTAACTCTTCCTGAAGATTTACTAGTCTGAGGGCTTCCTCAGTATCTCTTATCCTGAGAGACTTAGTTAACCGATCATTCTCCCCACTCAGTTGTGCATTCACAACCACTGTGTGAGTATGAGTCTCCTGCAGCCTTGAGAAGTCAACCATCAATTGCTCTAGGGCGAGCTGAAGGTCGAGTTCTCCTGCTGAGTCTGAGCCAAGCTCAGATACGTGATCAGGAGAAGAGGCAGAAGAACATACCTCATCATCTGCCATTAGGCAGAGATCATCATACTCCTCATCGGAGAAGAGTTCAGGGGACCGGCGTCCTGGGTCATCTGTATCTGAGGAATCCTCAGCAAGCATTGCTCTCCGATCTGATGCCTTGAGCTCTCTCTTGGCTCTCCGATCTTCTCTCTCTCGAGGTCTGAGCTCCGGACAATCATACTGATAATGTCCGGTCTTCGTGCAGTGGTAACACTGATCTACATCAGAAAAACCCTTTTTGTCAGTGTACCTTTTATCAGATGACTCCCTCCGGCTCCCTGATGATCTTTCAGGCTTGGAGCTGGATCTTCTGGGATCAACATCATCTCTCCTCTTCTCATCTCTGCGCCGCTCAGGCTTCTCTCTCTCTTTCCTGGAATCCGAACCCCTCATTTCTTCCCTCCGGGGGCTCGATCTCCTGGGGCTGGAATACATGCGATCACGAGAGTCAATATAAAACTTCTTATACCTGCCGAAATGAGAGTTTAGCTTTTCGAATCTCCGTGCCATCAGGCTGTACTCCAGGGCTAGCTCATCCTTGCTCATATCTCTGAGTGATTTCGAGCCAGATCCAGCCTCAGGCTCAGGAGTAGCTTTAAGAGCCACGCTCTTTTCCTTTTTAGGTGTCTTCTCCTCACTCGAATCCTCACTAACAGCACCCTTCTTCTTCCTCTTATCGAGGTCGAATTCCAGAGCCTTTAACTCTGAGAATAGGTGAGAGTAAGGAATGTTTGTGAGATCCTGAGTGTTCTTTAACAAGAGCACTCATGTGTCCCATCTTTCAGGGAGACAGTTCAGGATTTTAGATGACACCTCCCTCTTGGGAAAGTCCTTCCCAAAGGTTGCTAGCTCGTTCATCATCTTAATGAACCGAGCTTCCATCTAATCAATGGACTCTCCATCTAGCATCCTAAAAGCCTCGAACTTCCTGATGGCCAAATCCCGCTTGTTCTCCTTGATCTTCTCTGAGCCCTCGCTCATCTCCTTCAGGGCATCCCAGATCTCCTTCGCAGTTGTCAGATGCATGAGCCTAACCGAGTTCTCATAAGAAACGGTGTAGAGTATAATGTTCTTCGCAACATTATCCAGTCTGATTTGCTTAATCTGATCAGCAGTAAGCGTGGACCTCTCCACAGGCTCATCTCCTGCAGCCAGAACAGGGACATTGCCAGCTACAGGACAGGTGGTCTGAAGATTCCTAATAAATCTGATGGGACCATGCTCAATCACCTTCGGCATCTGATCATGGATGGAGTAGAGATGTGCCAGAACCCAGAATTTCCAATAGTCATAATTGTCAATAGAGAACTCAGGAAGATTGCCCTCAAGGAGCTTAGAACCGGATGCCATGGAATGCAAGATTTCAGAAACAAGATCAGTTCAGTTGACCACCAAAAGTTTCTCCTCAGAAACTGTTGGTAAATAAAGTCAGTGATATTTTGAACCACTGCTCTAATACCACTTGTTGGTCCCGAAACGAGTATAATCAGTGTATGGGGGGAATACATTGATGTCAGATTTTTCTGAATACTAAGAAAAATGCTCTAACACACTCAGTCAGGAAGATCCTGATGATACTCAGCAAAACTGATAGTCCGCAAGGGCAGCAGGGACAAGTCAGTAATGGAGTCAGATAGGCTGAGTGTGAGTAATGTGCTCAATAGAGATAACAAACCTACTGACTGCTCAAGGCAAGTCAGTTGGACTACTATCTCAGTAAGTTAGAGTACGTGCGGAATGTGAGCCCTTAGTTTCTACTCGTTTTAGTTTCTGAAAATGTTTTCTCTGAGTTTGCTTAGTAAATTAGTGGTTAAGGCTGGTGCACAATATTAAGACTCTGGATGATTGATTAGCCAGAATATCAAAACAATGCAGTGTGCTCAGTTTAATATGAATGACAATTATGATCCTGAGCAAGAATGTAAATCAGCACATAAGGGTCTTTTTAACGTGGTTCGGAGATAACCAACTCCTACGTCCACGGCCTGATTTAACAGGAAGCTATCCTCAAAACCATGAGGATAGGTACTTGGTTTTTACGTGCCAAGGGATACGAATAGCCAACTTCCTCTCTTAGGAACTGACCCCTGGGTGGTTTTACAAGTCCCAGTCCTTCTAACCAACCAATCTCACACCCTGAGTGGTTTGGTATTCTTGGTTTCCAACTAAGGATAGCCCTAGCAATACAAAACAGTGCTAAAGATTAGAGCTATCAAACTAAGCAAAATACAGAGTGAATCCTACTACAACACTAGGGAAATTTAATTGCAGAGGGTTGTTCAAAGTATGCTTTGAGTGCTTGGATTCTTAAGAGCTTTCGCTTGGAAATTTCCCGTTAGCCTTGAATGGGTGCAAGGCTCTCTGTATTTATAGGCAAGATTCAAAATAGATCCTTTGGAGGAGATCTTCCCAAATCTTTCCTATTTTAGGGTGGTTGCAGGCTAGATGTACTATTGACCTAGTTGCCATGCTTAATCTGGCAATCTTTGTCCCGCCGCCTGCAACTCTGAGACGCATTAAATGCCACATTAACTGCTGCGCAGACTCCGTACATGCGTGTCGGAAGATCATTGGCTCTCCGTACAAATGACTAGTTGACCATCTGACACTTGTCCTTTCCTCGTACATTCAATACTCTGAGTCTCTTGTTAATAACTCAGTCTGAATGTTTGTCTTTATCGGAGTCTTACTGACATTCTCTTTGTCTCTTTGTCCCATAGCATAAATAACCTTTTTGCTTTGGACTTAAATGGATCACGTAAACTGAACCAAGGCCTAAGTCAGGTCTTACGAGCATTCAGCTCGGCCTGATAGGTTATTCAGCCCAGTATGTGTAATCTTTTTACTTTTGGACTTACATGAGTCAGATAAACTGACCCAAGGCCTAAGTCAGGTCTTACGAGCATTTAGCTCGGCCTGATAGGTTACACTTACTCTTCACCGACTAAGTTCTGTCCTGAGCATGCTTAGTGTACTCAGTAGAAACATCAGTCAATGGAACTCCGGATTGTCTTCAGGATGGATCTTCAAGCTCGGGTCTTCAGCTTCAGTTCTGGCAATCTTCAGCAAGACTGACTCTGACCTTCTTCAGGATGAATTGCACTTCAGACTTCAGATAATTGGGTCAACTCCAATATTCTTCAGTCTTCAACACGTTGCCCCCTGAACTGAATCCCTAACCTGACTATCCTGAACTAGACAATCCTGAACAACTGTACTTAGGCAAATTCATCAGGGGTTTTTGGATCTAATCAAAACACTCAGATTGTCCCAATAGGATGAACAACAAAGACCTTGAAGCATTCAATCTGATTCCCTTCTTTGAGGAAAGGAGGCTTCTGGATACACTGAGGTACTCTAGTTCATTTTGTAGTACATGGATTTGTGAATTCTATGCCTATAAATGTTCTACAATGATGAAGAGTACTAGTCCAAAGTTTGGTAGAGTGTTCTTTAGAGGATCCATTTATGATATTTCTCCTGCTACAATTAATGAGTTTCTTGGAACTGTTAATGTTGATAATGTTGTTGAGGAGACTGATATGGATGAGATCACTTGCTCTATCACTGGTGGATTTCTGACCAAGTGGCCAAATAAGTTGTTCACACCAAGCTTGACTAGCTTGCACTCAATTCTTCATAAGCTCTGTGCCTAAAACTGGATGCCTTCCTCCAATATCACAAGAGTCACTACTGAACATGCTTTCTTGATCTAAAAAATTACTAAGAATTTACCCTTTAATCTTGGTGAGGTTATCTATGCAAACATGGTTGGGTTCGATGGAAAAGTCTCCAAGATTGGAAAGCTGTCATATCCTGCCTTGATTCATGGGTTGTTGATTAATCAAGGAGCTACTAGTACTGATGGAGATCATTTATCCACTTTCCCACAAATTCTTGGTATTGCTAAGCCCCTGCATGAAGGAAATCGTGTGATTGATCTGCCGTACAACACTCCTGCTGCTGCATCTGCCTCAGTCCCTGCCACTGATGAACTGAATATTGCCCCTACTGTTGGCGACACTCCTGCTCGCACTGCACCTACTTCCACAACTAGTGAGGTAGTATATGTTACTGTTCATCGCAGGTACATTGAAGAAAAGGCTGCTGCTCTTGCCAAGCAAGTCTCACAGCTCAGACTCCAAGCAACATCTCTTAACAGGCAGACTGATATACTTGAAGAGAGGAGCATATTTTGGAAATTCGTCCTATCCACATCCACAGGGGGAGAAGTACCAACTGATGCGCCAACAAATGAACCTGCTGCTGTTGAAAGCTCTGGATCTGGTAATATTGTGATTGAGGATATAACCGATGAGGTTAATGCTGCTGCTGGTAATGATGCCCCTGTTGTTGCCATCCCTGAGGCAACACCTGCAGATCCTGTCAATACTGATGTTGATGCTACTGAAGCTGCTACTTAGGGGGAGATTGCTGCTGCTGGAGTTATCTGGCTCTATTTTGATCACAAGTTCTGATCCCACACTACATACTGAAGCATAGCGCATTTATACGAACCTATTTTTACGGTTTTAGTGTAGTGGTTTCACATGTGTTGTTACATTCTGGTACAACACTGTGTATATTATTATCTCATACGTTTTGCTGAGCTGTTCACAGGTAGTGGAAGTTTGTGCTTGAAGTGGGCTTAGACTTAACCATCTAGGTTTGCCATTTGGGAACTTGTTTGTATATTTTATCCGATTTTATGTTTGAGATTTGGAAGAAATATTTCCAAGTCTCGAATTTGTTTTTGTAATCACTTTTTTCCAAGTTAGTGATATTTCAGCCTTGAGGCCGCCACAAATTAATTTTAGTTTGTGGGAAGATTGAGTTAATCCTTGTGTTCAAAGTCTTCCGTTGTTTACTTATTTTCTCTACATTATTCTGAATACCATAAGTATTATTTTGAGTGTCGACCACATTTTGAACAATACTTTAACTCAACGGTACCACAACACTATCAATATTTATTAATAGGCTTTAGGACTAAAAATTTAATAATTAGTAAATTGGGCTTCATGGTTTTATAAATAGACAAGGCCCAATCAATATGGCCTAATCAAATAAAAGGGCCCAAAATAAATTATAGCACATATAAAATTAAAGACAGGCCCAATAAGAAAAAGTGAGGCCCAAATTACTGAAGCGTTTTCTCGTTACTGATAATGGCGAAAAACACAATGATAATGGCGGAAAAAATGAGATGATTGTTGGGCGGATTTTTCGCGGATTTGACCGCCTAACTTTTCGTCCAGCTGAGTAACGAGATAGTGGCCGAATTTTGCGCGCCGTACGCGTATGGGTGTTCACGGTCACCGTACACGGCGTCCGCTCCTTACCGTTCGCGTATTTCCAGTCGAGAGGTCGTCGCGCGTCACCTTTCTGCGGAATGGAAAAAGGGCGCCGTCGACCGCAATAGTATACGGCGACGAGCGATCTCTGGTTTCGCGATGGCCACCAACCAATAACGACGATTGGGCGATCTCTGGCGCAACGAATGAATGCGCAAAAGAGCGACGCCGTTCGCGAATCGCGACGTTCGCGTAGGCTATCGCGGCATGTATCATTTTCAGGTCTGCCGTCACGCACAGTCACTGTGGGGTGTGGGTTTTTCCGCAGCCGCCATTGCGGTGCTTAAATGCCGTCACAGGCGTGCACCAATTTCCACAGGCGGTTAGCCGCCGGTGTTGTTCGTTACGCCATCGCAGCGCGAGTCCACTTCAGGTGATATCAGAGTCGCGCTCAGTGCCGTGCTGTCGCGGTATCGCTTTGCACGGATGGAAACCGCGGCGTTCGACAGGTAGTGCAGCAACGTAATCGCTGCCATTTGCGCGTTGCCGGCGCGCTTGGCCGTTGGTCGAGGCCGCTTCAGGGGCCATCGGCGGCGCGCGTCGTTCGCCGGCAAACGGGTAGGTATCAGATTGGATATTTTTTAAATTGGAAAACTGATTTCTGAATATATGTTTGATATCTGGGTTTCAATGTTGGTTTCTAAATTTTTAGATACTGGGTTTCGAATATTGTGAATATGAATTTTGTTCACAGACAAGATTATCAAAATATATGAGCATAGCATGAATATCATATGTGAATTCGTACAATGCATATACATGAATAAAGCAGATTCATGGGTTTGGATAATACAGTGCATATATGCATAAAAACATGATTCGAAATGTATGCAAAAATAGCTCATACGAAAATCATATAGTGAACATGGGAGATGAATAGAGCTGTCAAAACGGGCCGGCGGGGCGGGGCGGGCCTAAACCCGCAAAAGCCTGCCTTTTGGCGGGGCGAGGCTGACTGAAAATATGGCGGGCCGCAAAAACTCCAACCCAACCCATTTAATGGCGGGTTGCGGGCTTCAGCGGGTCATCCCAATTTTTTTAAAAATTTTATGAACTGATACTTCAACTAAATTTATTAAATAAAATAGTGACATAATAAATGTATAACTAAAATCTCGCCACGAGAATCACAAATCTCATAAAGTAAAGTTTGTCAAATATAATACAAATCTCATAAAATAAAGTTCACAAAATAAATCAAAAATGTTAAAGACATAAACTTAGCACAAACCATAGAGTCTCTTAAAATTTATCAATCATTACATCATAAAAATTACTCCATCAGTCCATGATAATTAGTCTATCTTAGTTGTGCACGGTTATTAAGAAAAAACTGATGTTGATGCACGGTTATTAAGAAAAAACTGATGTTGATGTGTAAAAGTGAATGTATTAGTATAAAGAAGTGTTAATTATTAATAAAGTATTTGATGTGATATGTAAAAGTGAGTATATGCGTATAAAAAAAATAAAATAATGATTGAAAATTTTCCATTTTGGGTAGGTAGACTATTTATTGTGGACGACTATTTAAGGCAACGTGGACTAATTTTCATGGACGGAGGGAATATTTTTTTTTGTGAGAGGAACACAATAATTTGTTATTTTGTTTGGAAGAAATTAAGAAAATGAAAAATAAAAATTTCAAATTTAAAAATTAATTAAAATATCATATAATATGTATATATATTAATGTGTATATATATACATATATAATATATACACACTGGCGGGCTGGCCCGCCCCAACCCGCGGCCCGACCCGCCAAACCCGCGACCCAAACGGGCCAGCCCATCTAGGCCCGCCTCTATAAGGGCTTAGAAATGTTTGACCCAACCCTCATTTTATTGTGGCGGGACGGGCTGACCCAACGGGCTCAACCCATTTTGACGGGTCTAGAGATGAATAATCAAAAACAATAGTATATACACATACAAATAAATACGGATCATAACAGCATATTCAGTCATGTATATATAATCATATTCTGCAGGACTCCTAGCATGATTTATTTCTCTTTTCAGATTATAATAAAAAGAAGACTCACATTAATTGCAAAAAGAAGAAAAAATAATCCCTTTATCCTTTCGTAAATCCTTTCTTCTCGATCTGTTCTAGAACACTCGTGCTGATAACGTGTTATAATTTGAGTAAAGTAAATAAAGCAATAAAGAACACAATGTTTGTTGACCCAATAGTCACACGTCTGGGAGCGACCAAGCCAGGAGATCTTTTATAATACTGTGTATGAGTTCTATATGTTACAACGTCAAGAATATAAGAATAAATAGTAAAGTATCTCTAACCCTGATCTAAACCCCTCTTTCACACACCTAAAAAAAGAAATATTTTACACTCACAAAAGTCAATAAAGTACATTTTTTTTATTTTATTATTTAACTTTACACTCACATACTTATTTTTTCTTAATTCACGTGCAGTAGTTCCGGAATAGAGAGAGTATTACAATATATTTTATAACAAATATGTTTAGATGGAATATAAGGATAATTAGATGATAATGTTAATGGTTCATGTGGATAAAAAATTATTTAAAATAAAAAATAAATTAAGAAAATTATTTATATTTAAAGTGATTAAAATAAATATTTTAAATTATATTCCTTACTTTTATATTTTATTCAATTAATTTTATTATTTTAATAATATATTTTTACACATGATTATGTACCTTCCTAATCCCTACCCCCACCAACCCCCCACCCCTACCCCTTCGGCCCCACCTTCTTTTGTTTCCTTGGAGCAGTGCACCCAACGTTCCCCTCAACGGCCCAACCCCTCCTACTTCCCTATGTCCCTATATATGTATATATAGCCCCCATCCTAATTTCTCACCCTGCAAATATCATCTCCACTGCTAAAAACAAACAGGGAGAATCTTTTTCTTTTATATATATATAAAATCCCAATCTTGATTGGTTTCATGCTTCTCTGAAACCCAAGAAATGGCAGTAAATATGGATCGCATAAAGGGCCCGTGGAGCCCCGAGGAAGACGACCTTTTGCGGCGCTTGGTTCTCCAACACGGCCCCAGAAACTGGTCCCTCATCTGCAAATATATTCCGGGCCGGGCCGGCAAGAGCTGCCGGCTTCGGTGGTGCAATCAGCTCTCTCCTCAGGTTGAGCACCGGTCCTTTTCGCCTGAGGAAGACGAAATCATAATTCGGGCCCACGCCAAGTTCGGCAACAAATGGGCCACCATAGCCCGACTCCTCTCGGGCCGAACCGACAACGCCATCAAGAATCACTGGAACTCCACCCTCAAGCGTAAATCCACCTCCCTCACTTCCGACGACGACGAATTTGTCACTCAATCGCGGCCCCACAAGAGATCCGTCAGTTCCGGGTCGGGCTCCGACATCAGCGATTCCTGTTTACCTGTTTCGCACGTGTATAAACCGGTGGCTAGAGCCGGCAGCGTTTCGCCGGCGATTGACCCTCCGACCAGTCTCAGCCTCTCCCTTCCCGGAGTCGAGTCAACCCCCGAGTCAACTCAGCCGAAAACTAATCCCACCCAATTTCTCCCGCCGCCGCTATCCTTGGTTGCGCCGCTGCGGGATAATGAAGTTTTTAAGCCTTTCACGGCGGAGCTGATGGCGGTTATGCAAGAAATGATAAGGGTGGAGGTGAGAAATTACATGATGGGGTTAGAACAGAGGCAGTATCACCAGAAGACGGGGATTTGCATTCAACAAGCCAATGTGACGGACGGATTCAGGGATAAGGCCATGAATCGCATCGGAATAAGCAGGGTTGATTGATTGATTAATTAATTATTTAATGTTTAAAATCAAATTCGATGATGAGGAAACCAACTTTTTTCTTGTTGATTTGGGTATAATTTGCAGTTTAAAAGCAATAATATTGGTATTATACAGAGGAGATGCTTTTTTCTTAAATATTTTTTTCCTCCATCACCAGATTAATCTTTGATATGCAACATAAAGTGGAAACCAGAAAATGACGGAAAAGAAACAGGTAAATTAAATTTCAATTATTATTACCCCGGCAATCACCAAGATTAGAGTCACAATTTAAGCCTATTCCAATCCACCGACTCATCCCTACTCAGATTTGAGTTGGTTTGAGCTTAAAATAGTAAGACCTGAGAAAATTGGGTCATTTTAATCCCTAAATCCCACGTGATAGAATTTTAAATTATTAAATAATTTTTTTTAAAGGTTCAATTTATTGATTGACCATCATGTTCGTCTATGTTGCACGGGTGCGGATACGCGGATGCGGGTGTAATACGATACGAGTTCGGGGATACGAGTTTTTTAAAAAATTAGGATGCGACTCGTTAAGGATACGCTTATTTATTTATATCTTATTATATATAATATCTAAAAAATATATATTTTATAAATCATTTATATTTTTTATCACCTAAAATTTGAGTATATTCAATAATATAATATAATTATGTAAAAAAAAAATATCAATTCGAGTTACTTTAGTTCAATACATAAATCATACTAGTAAATTCAATCTAAAACATGTGTCACACTATCAATTTAACTTATACGAAATAATAAAATTCAATTTAAATAATATATTTAGTGCTTATAAATAGGATTCGTGGAGTGGATTCGAGAATCCGCTAGCTGGATTCGCCACGTGGAGAATCCGACACGAGAATTCAAGAATCTTACCCTTTTTAGGGTGCGGGTGCGAATCCGATACTGCATTGTAACATTTTTAGAAGAATCCGTGTATTATAGTTGTTCGTGTATTAAACTATTAGAAGTAGAGCTAATTTGAAAGTTCTCTTTCTTATAATTGCAGTTTTGTTTTTATAGGTAATTTTCTCACATGTATTTTTTTCTCTCGTGTGTTCAAATTTTAATATCAAATTAGTAATTTAGGACTTTTTTCTCTTTAATGAATTTTGTGTGTGAAAATATAATGAGTTACATAATATTATATTACAAATTTATAAAGTTTATTCTATTAAAAAAAAGGGTCGGGTTGTCCCGTTAGTCCGTGGGCTGGATTGAGCTAGGCTCAACTTTTACAGATTCGATCTACAAATGAACTATCTCGGCCCAACCCGTGAATAAGACTTGACTCGCTAGGCTGGGCTA
Organism: Prunella vulgaris; assembly: GCA_026898435.1. Classification (NCBI taxonomy): domain Eukaryota; kingdom Viridiplantae; phylum Streptophyta; class Magnoliopsida; order Lamiales; family Lamiaceae; genus Prunella; species Prunella vulgaris. The sequence goes on from JAPKLY010000958.1 coordinate 35,482, forward strand.
GAATAAACCGACCAATTTGCCAACTCTAACCAAAATTACTTATGCCTATAATTAAAAGAAAAGAATAAAATAGTGATATATAAATAAATATGTACTCCATATTCTTTTTTTCATTCGCCCACAAAAAATATGTACTTTTCTTTTATGAAATCATCATCTTTATTACCACTCTTACAATTAATTATTTTATTTATAAGTTGACCTTACAATACACTCACAATACTTTTACTTTATCTATTTTTTCTTAAATTCGTGCAAATACGATAACGTACAAGTTTAATGAACAGGGTGAGTATATATTTTTATGTCACATATTTTTTTTAACAAATAATATTAACACGTCTTCATAAGATAAGTGTGGAAATAATTTGGGATGCCTAACATATTGTTGGAAAATATTAGCTGCAATCTATAGAAGATAAAATTTTATTGACAAAGTTTGTGTAAATAATTTTCTTTGTGAAAGTAACTTGAAGTGTATTAATTATTTTATTAAAAAATATTTTCTTCATCCTAATCTAAAGTTCACATTTTTTTTGGGATATCCAACAATAAATTTAATACCTTAAAAAAGTTACATAACACTTATATACCTACTTTATATTAAAATAATATTTACTCATTGGTTTCAAAAGTTAATAAAATAATTTCTTTTTAAAAATATGTGCCCATTAAAATATGAAGTTTAAATCGGGATTAGAGCGAGTATTAGTTACGTATATTATAATATATTAATTTTTTAAGGGTAAATTACATATAAGGTTACCGAATTTCGAAGTAGGGCACAAAAAAACCCATCTTATAAAAAGAATCAAAAAATAATCCTCATCGCACCCCCTGACACATCACAATTCAAGTTATATTATCAAATTAGGGAAGACAAAATGACCTACCCCAGAGTTGCCCCATCTTGACATGTTCTGTTTGGCCCCGCCCAGCCCCGCCCCGCTCTGCTCTGCTCATGGGGTAGAACAGACATAAATTTGCATTTTTACTGCTCCATAATAAATATTAAACAAATATATATTTTATACTCCCTTCGTTATAGTTAATATATATTTTATACTCCCTCCGTCTCACTATAAGTTGTTCGTTTTGTCATTTTCGTCCATCCCAATATATGTTGTTAATTTACTTTTTTACCTTTTTTGGAAGATACTGTTCACTTCTTTATTATTATTTTTAATATTTTTTACACTATTTTCATTACTTTTTCACTTTTCTCTATCACATCACTTTTACTTTTTCACTTTTTCCATCACACCACTTATATTTTTTCACTTTTACCTTAATCCGTGTGCCCAAAAGCAACGAGCAACTTATACTGGGACGGAGGGAGTAATATATAAAATACATTTAATATATAATATTTTATAATATATCAAATAAATTTAAAATTATATTATTTACTGTGATTCTAATCTAAAACGAATCTAATTTTTCGTTAAATATGATTTGATAAGTATAATTTTTATTTGTCTGAATTTTTTTATATATATAATATTATATTTTAATATATACAACATGGGGTAGGGTGGGGCAGATCTGCCCCGCATAGGGCAGCCATGAGGCACAATATTCAATCCCGCAATGGGACATGGGGCAGAGCAGGACGGGGCGGTGTGGCAAAGGTGTGGGGCAGACAAGGTTGTAGAAGTTGAAAATCGGTAATCGGACGCTTTTTGGCCGCATAGCGCCTAGGACCGCCTAGGCCGACGCCTAGTTTTTTTTTTAAAAATAAAATTTTGGCCGCCTAGGATCGCCTAGACCCGCCTAGAGGCCGCCTAGACCCGAAAACGCCTAGAAGGGCCGATTTTGCAGAAATCGGGTCGGCAAAGGGCCACCTAGCGCCTAGGCGCTGCCTAGGCCGATTTCTGCATCACTGGGGGCAGACATGTGTATTTAGATACCGATTTCAGGTATTTGGTATGAAGCCTCGCGTTTGATTTCAGGGATCTGGTATGGAGGCTATGTGATTTTAGGGCTGCTCAATCTGGTATGAAGCCTCACATCTGGTATGACGTGATGATTTTAGGGTTTTCCCATGAAGCCTCGCATCTGGTATGACCTGACGATTTCAGGGTTGCTCGATCTGGTATGTAGTTTGTTCGATTACAAATGTTTTTTATTAGTTTCTCGGTTTAGGGGTTTTTAGAAATTTCTAATTAGTTCAAGCAACATCATCTGCTCGATTGGTTTTAGGGATTTTTTTAAAGATTTTATGCATATTTATGATGATTTTTTTTGTTTATTCAGATTTTGTGGATTTTTTTTCTGGGTTGATATATATTTTTTTAATTAGATTTTTGTTTCAGATTTTTCCTTCTAAAAGCTTCAGGATTTTTTAATTTTTTAAATCTGATATCAAGTTTCACCAATTTTTTGTTAAATGATATTCATTTTGCAGGCACAACATCAAATATTTTTTCAAATATATTTGGCGACGAAGCATCAAAGTGACTTTTATATGTCTTCTTGTTTTCATTATTGAATTTTTAGGTTTTTTAATTAGTGATATTGCTAGTGGTATTATTTTGTGGGTATTGTTATTTTAAGATTTTTAGTGATTTTAATATATATATTTGGTGAGTTTTGGGTTATATGCAAAATGTAATCTGGTTTATTTTGGATAAATTACAGGTTTATTATACATTTAGTCAGATTTGGGTTATTTTGTTGATTCAATGCAATTGATAATGTTTGAATTTTTTTTTTGTTAACATATTCAAAAATTTGAGCTTTATATTCATTTTTTTGATAGTATGCAAAAAAAAATTTAGTATTCTTCAGAATTAGATATCTGAAATATGCTGAAAAAATTGGATATATGCAAATTTGAAATAAATTGAAAATTGAATATACGCATCTGAATAATGAATCCAAAAAAAATTAGCCAAAAGAATGAAAATATAAATTTTGAAAAAATTATAATAATAATAAAATAAAAATGAAATCTAATTTTAATTATATGTATTATATAAATGTATGTATAATTGACTGAAATATGAAACCTGTAAATTAAAAAGTAAAATTTAATTTTATAAAATATCTAATTTTATATCACTTATGTAAAGAAAATAAAAAATTAAATTAAAAAAATAACTTCTACATTAAAGGTAGAAAAAAAAAAGTGGAATCTGAAAAAATAATACATAAAGAAAGTTTTTGCATTGAAAATTAAAATAAAATAAAAGAAGTTATAATATCTCAACCCACCGCGCAAAGCTGCAGTGCACAACATCTTTTTCAGGACAAGGGCCCCACTTTTGACTTCTTTATAATAAAAATGTTTTTTTTTTAACATAAAATTTTATGTCTTTTTGTTATATTAAAAGTGATAATGTTTTGTAATTATTTCTTTTTAAATAATATTTATTGTCTCATTAAAGTGTTTTGGATGAAATAGATTAGTTGTCCATTAAAGAATATTAATTATTTTACACTAAGGTTTTGTAAACTAGTTTCATATTGGAAATTAGTTAAGCTAACACCAACTCAATTTTTTGTAAGTATAATATGAAAATCATTTATACATAAACTATTTTTTTAATATATTAGTATAAAAATTCATACCCTTTAGTAATATGGATTGCTTTATCAAGACGTTCAAATTAGAATAAAATAAAGTACACTCATTACTCTACTAACTCGTAATAGTGATAAGTAAAGAGTCGATCCAAAAGAATGTAAAAATTAAAATTATAAAACTTGAACGAGTTTTTAGAGAAACTAAATAAATAAAGGAGGTATTTTGGAGAATTGGTTTATTATCTAATCAAGAACCGGAATAAAATCTAAATTACACTAAAACAACCAAATATCACGAATCAATGAGGCATTTGGTATAATTGTAAGGAATGGATAGGGTATAGGTATGGAAAGAGTGTGGAATGAAAGTCATAGTTCTCAAATAGCTGAACGATGGTAGATTCCTTAGTTTTTAGAATCAAAGTTATAATAGAGTCATTCCAAACACACACTATGACTTCGATTGTCATTACTCACCTTCAAAAGTGGTCAATCAAACACCCTCTAAAACTTAATTATTTGATGAATTTCAATTCACAGTTCGTTCACCATTAGATCTCGATTATGCTTCTTGAACGTATAACTCGATCAACTCTTCTCACAGACTAATGATTCTCAATGAACAATATGCTTTGTTTATCAATAAGTATCTCTTAATATTATTCTATTGAAACAAGGTCTCCAAAAAACCTTTCTAACCAAACAGTTTAAATACGATCTAAAATTTAATTTGGTAGAAACATTAAACACTAGGATAAAGATCAAACAAATTCTCAAACACACTAGCTCGGTTTGAGAGAATCCAATCTATATCATTCTAGCACTTATTAGTAGTTTCTATTAATTGACGTAAAATTATAACAATTATGAATTATATTATATGCACAAGCAAATATGCATGAATAAATTAACATACATGGTCAATTTAAATTAACTACTCAATAAATTAAACAGTTAAACATAAATAATCTGATGAAAAATTGCACGAATAAAATGAAGTTCATTTAACAATGATCAAGACACAAATTTAGAAAATCTAAAATTTGGAATAAATAAACTAAGGAGGTATTTGACCTAGCTTATAAGCTCTTTAAAACAGTTTATAAGTTATTTAAGAGCTTATAAGGTCTCTTAAAGTATTTGGTAAAATAAGATATTTGACAGCTTAAAGATCTTAAAATATGTTTCTTACATCATATAAGCTATAAAAAAATAAATTGAGCTATTATTACTTATTTTTCTCACCATCTCCACCCGCACCCACCCGTCTCACCCCAGATTCCGCCACCACTCCACAATCCCTACCTCATCATAAAAAAATTCTATTAAAATTCAATTTTAGAAAATTATGATAAATTATAAAAAAACTTATAAATTGTATTAGCCAAACATTTAAACAATTTATAAACTATTTAAAAATAACATCTTATAAGATCTTAAAATGACTTATACATGTTGGAGTTTATAAAATGTTCAGAATAAATTTAGCCAAACACTATCTAAGTAATCATGGTTATGGTGAGAATCTCCATGACAAAATTTTTCTTGTTCATTGGGGTTGCCTGCTTCGACTTCACGATGTCAAATATGATGTATATCTCATTGCCTGTTAATTCATGCCCTATTATAGAGGGAAATAAAATGGGCCTTCCTTTTTGTATGAGCTCCAACAATTAGCATATGACACAGGTTATATGCACCATATCTATTGGGAGTACACACACAAGATGAGTGCACCTACCATAAAATGAGTACACCCATTTGAAAGTACTATTTTTTACATATCTTAAAAACTGTCAATATTTTAATCTTCTCTCATTATCCACAGATGTGTGCACTCCCATTTTTCTTGTTTTTTTCCTCTCCATCCCCTCCACTCATCTCATTCGTCTCTCTCATGTTCTCTTACCTCCCCCTCTTGTCTACTATGCTCTCTTCCCCTTATTTTCATCAAAAAAGATTTCTGTCCAATCCAACTTACAATCACTCCCTTCTCATTTCTTCTCCATGTTTATTTTTTTTATTATCTTCTCCCAACCTCCTTCTAATTAATGTCCGTTGTTGTCAGCCTGTCCAGCTTTGTGGTGTTGTGTGTGTTTCTTTTTTCTTCCCTTTCTTTTTATATGATATCTTTAAAATATACAATATTTTTGGGAAAAAATAGAATTTTTTTTGGTATTTCGAAAATATTTACCAACAATCTTGTTTGATTTTTAAAAACGAAACATATAAATTTACCAATCTATTTTTTATGACTGATTTTTAAAAAATAAGGTTGTATTTTTTTCACCTTACTATTTCTTCTTGGTAGCAAGTTCTTTCAACAAAATATAATAAATTAACATATCAGAGTAATGATGAATGTTGCACCCTTTGATGTGACTAACTAAAATTTGATATTTGAGTATACTAATCAGATCGTAGACGAAGGGTTGAAGGCTACCAACACACAAGTGATTCAACAAGAAAATCAACCTACATCTCTTGATCTTCAAATTCAAAATTGGCAGTGCTAGTGGAAAATCTATAAGAAGAAGATAAGGGAGAAAAATTAGAAGAGGGGGAGAAAGACGAAGAAGTAAAGAGAGGGGAGAATGAAAAAGAAAAGGAAAAATAGAGAGGAGGAGGAGGAGGAGGAGGAGGAGGTGCACCGTAAGAGTTACATACCCAAGTGTAGAGTTGTTTCAAGTAATAAATTTATCGGGAGACCGAATGTCGAACCACAGAGAGATTTAGAAGAAAAAGATATCAACTAGTTATAAGGTTTCAATAGAGTACAAAAATACTAGAGCTTCATAATTCCAATTTAAGTGAAAATACTTGAGTTATTTTTACTGTCTTAAAAAAACTCAATTATAATCTAACAATAAAGTGATTTCAATCCGAATGTATAATATTAAGCATGTATAATACTTTGAAAATTTCCTTTAGTTGTTCTAACGAGTTTATAAAATTAATAATTGATATATAAAATTAAGCATTTTTTGTGCCAAAAAGTCTACAACAAATCAAAATTTAACAAATCAAAACATTTCTTAAAAACTCATCAAATAACTAAGGATTGAAACTTTAAAAAAAAAAAATATTGAGTGACCAAGAACAACACTAATATCTCACTAAAGCTTCATCCCTAGCTCTAGTAAAATATTTAGCTATTCATACTAATAAAACAACAATTCATATTTCTTAGAGAAATACTAAACTAAAGAAAGAAGGAATACAAGAAAAAGAGATATCCTCCAAGGTTGCTAAAGAGCTCTTTATATAGACCTCCAAATAGTGCATGACATGAGCTTTTGCAAACAATTCCGGGATCCTGTAAAGATCGGAAATTACTCCTCCAAGATGTCCGAATTTTAACTTGGCCTCTGAATAAAAGTTGTAGGGCATTGTGTTACCTTTCTAAGGAGACCAATATCTCAAAAAATGCCTTTTTGAATTGACATTTATGGCCAGAATGGGTGAAGTAAGTCAAAATGATTAAATTTTCTCCGCGTATTTCGGTTGTCATGTTGAAAATTGATATGTTAACTTGTGCATAATCAATGGTCTTGATATTTTTACTGTATGTTGATTAGCCTCTTGGCTAATCACTTCCGTTGGTCTTGTGCAATTTGGAGTTTTGTGTGAATTATGGTGAATAATTTTCCAACATGTGTCTTATGATGGCGAATATCAGAAGACCTTGCATAGAATGCCATATTCACCCTTGAAGACATAAATTTTGTGATAGCAGCTCCGCTCTTAGTATATCGGAGAAAGAAGAAGAGAGTTTGATTTTATTCATGTTATGCTAGGCCTTTAATTATTTGTTCATTAAGTCAAACATTCCACTTTCAGTATTAGGTTATTTTTATTTTTGTTATTTAGGGTTTTGGCCCTTAATGGGTCTTGTGAGGCAACTATTTGTGAGGATTTTTACCCTAATCAGTTTATCAGGAAATATTATTTTGGAAGTCGTATTTCGGTTTGTGGAAGAGTTTTATTCTGTGGATCCTCATCTCGAGGGTTTTTCTTATCATTCTATCATAGTAATTACGCGTGATCTTAGTGTGTTCAATCAATTGGTCCGACCTGCTATCTCTTTCAACATGACACATAGCACGTCTGAGAAAGAGAGGCTCGCATCAATGGAGATATCGCTAATCGTATTAAAGTTAGTCATGACTGATCATGTCGTCTCGCGCTAGGAACTCCGCGCAGTGCACGCTGAATTGGCAGTGGCCCAATCAGAGATTTTCACCCAATTGAAGGCAATCACAGCGGCCCTCACGATCCACCGTTCGACGATGCATCCTCGGTAGGCCCTTCGCCCCGCACCAATCCTACCGGTATCCCGCCTCTTTTTACCCCTTCGCACCACGCCAGAGGGATCACTGATTGCCAATTTCCTTCGGGCTATGTCGCGGTGAGGAGTCAAGAACTGCCCGAATTTGATGGCTCGGATCCGTTGGTGTGGATTGCTCCGGCGGAGCAATACTTCTTGGTGCACCACATGTTAAGGTTATACTAGAAAGTATGCTTTTACTTTGTATAACTAAACTGAATCTTTGAGCTTTATCTGAAAAAAATATTTTATCACTGTGCTTTAGATAATATGAATGTTATTTACTTATTGCAATCCGTTCATATTTAATAGTACTAGTTACACTATAGATAAATGTGGTGATCCCCGGATAACTCACAGCAAGATTACATTATAAGTGTCTTGTAACAAGTACCAAATTCACAACCTAGATGGGATTTGAACACCTCATTGGTAAACAGTTGATGTGTAGATCCCAGATTGGCTCATCTTGACCAAGGGATTACACTAGTGCATGATGATGCATTGAAGCGGACCTACAGAGAGGTAATTATTCCGTACTGATTTATGAGATGAATAATTAGACCTCAGTGGTTGTTTATTTCTAAATCTATGTCCGTTAAATAGGACTGTATGTAATCCGAGCATGGCGCTTTAATTTGTTATGGGTAGAGAGTCAATGAGACTCAATACTTTGCATCTTGGGCGACACCATTGAGAACATGACAGTTGCTAAGATTTAATACAGTGGAACGTGTGCTAGGAAAGTCTTGCATGATTAGTCCCCTTGGTAGGCTCTAAACGTTCGTCATACTAAATCTAGCAAGTGGAATTTATTTCCGGTATGATGATAAAGAAGAGTTGTCCTTACTCCAAGGTTAAGATGTTAAATTAATTAAAGCGTTCATTGGCTTGATTAATTAATGGACAAGAGAATCTTAAACACGGGAAATAATGACCGGGAGCCATATTATTGTAATATGGGTTATGATGGATAGTGCAACATTAATCCTATAGTGGAGTGAGATTAGTGTTAATGAGTTGAATGACATTGGGCTAAATGTTAGAATTCAAGGTCCATTAGGTGGTCCAATCTTAATTCTCCTAAAGGTCCCTCTAGTAGTCCAATTAAATGTTCAACAATGAACAAGGTGATTAAAATAAAAGAAATATTTTATACCCAAATTTTGTATAATTTTCAAAAATATGTATATTAATTTCATGAGAGTATTTTATGGAAAATAGATATGTATTTTGAATACAAGAATATCTAATAAAATCAAGATCTCATTGAATTAAATATATAGAGATAACTTTTGAAAATATTATGTATTATAGAAATATCAAGAATTGAATATTTGATATTCAAGATTAGAATATTTGATATTCATGATAATCAAGATTTGAAATATTAGATATTCAAGATCTTGAATTCTCATTATAAATATGAGATGAAACAAGACATAATAATTATTATTATTAGGCTGAAATTTTTGAAAATTTAAGTGCTTTGGGCAACAAAATTATTTTTTTCCTTGTTTTGTGATTATTCGTGTGGTCTCCTACCGTGTGTACGAGTAAGGACGAGGGAATACTTGAGAAGACCTTTAAGGTTAATCAAGTCGAGTTTGTTATCATCAAAGCTAAGGGTCTCAAGAAGGACGCCTTTTGATCTCAACCACTTTGTGAAAGGGATAGGTCTCAAGAAGGACACCTTTTAATTTCAACTGCTTTGTCAAAGGACTCAAGAGGTATAATTCACTTAAACCCCTTAGTTCTTCATTTGTAGGGATTTATGTGTTTTTATATGTTCATATGTTTTGCATGCGAAGCCTGTTGTTGGGTGTACAATTATTTGATTTAATTATGTTTAAATCATGATATTAATTGTAGGCTTAAATTTATGTTTAGCGTATAACCCGAATAGATCCGCATAATTCCCCAACACCACACCCAACCCTCTGATCGCGTTCGCTTGGCCATGATCGCTATGGTCGGGTGTACCATGTTCTGGGCACAGTGGACTCTTCGTCGTTCCCCTTCCATCGGATAGGACCAATTTCACCGAGAATTACTTGAGCATTTTGGCGACAGTTCTACCAAAAATACTTATGAGGCCATCCACACCACACGTCAAACTGGAACATTGGACGACTACTTAGCACCTTTTGAGGAGAGGGTGGCGCAACTCCTGAATTTGCCGCCCGATCAATATCTACGGATGTTCCTAGGGGGCCTCAAACCATCTGTCCATGACCATATCTCCGATACAGAAACTATGGATGTTCACACTGCCATCTAGGTTGCCTGACGCATCACTCGCATATCTGTTTATCCAGCCACCTTCTTCAAACTAGCCTCCCAGGAATCCTCTAGCCGCCGCCCCGTGAAGTCAAAAGGGGAAGATTCTATTAGTGTCAGTTTTGCATTGGCCACTACCGAGATTGCAAACCACACCACTCATTCATCTTCTACTAGTGCCTCGGGGTCCCATCAGAACAGAATCATTTGCCACTTGACAGCCGAAGAGGCGCACAAATATCGTGCTAAGGAAAAATGTTTTAGGTGTAGTCAGCCCTATGGACCCCTCCATAAATATGATGCTAAATATTTGAATATCCTCATCAAGGCAGAGAAAGAGGACCCCAGATGGTTTGACTCTGGATTCGAGTGCAATTTGGGTAATCCACCTGATTTGAGGACTGCACGTCAACCTTGAGGTCAAGGTTGTTTCGGAGGGGGAGGCAATTGATAGCACGCTCCGCTCTTAGTATATCAGAGAAAAAAGAAGAGAGTTTTATTTTATTCATGTTATGCTAGGCCTTTAATTATTTATTTATTGAGTCAAACATTCCACTTTCAGTATTAGGTTATTTCTATTTTGGGTAATTAGGGTTATTTTACCCTAATGAGTTTATCATGATATATTATTTTGGTAGCCGTATTTTGGTTTTTGGCAGAGTTTTACTCTATAGATCCTCATCTCGAGGGTTTTTCTTATCATTCTATTGTAGTAATTACGTGTAATCTCTGTGTATTCTATCATTTTGACATTTTGGCCCTGAAGACAATTTGTAGAACAATGAGTTAACGATAAAATATGCAACTGGAATGTGTTCAATTGGATAAGTGTAGCTCGAGATATTGTCCAAATACAAAAATGTATTCTGAATCATGATTTATCCAGAGTTTGGACTGAAATAAAGTCTTCACTTGTTGAGTACAATTGTGTTTCAAACTTGCAAAGTTGGATCACTAAGATGTCTTTTATATTTATTACATTGTCTTAGGTGTTTAATAATAACAACATCATATAGTTTGGATTAGTATAACTCCAGTTATGGCCTCAACAATAAGCAATAAACATACTGATCATGTTAAATCATACATATGTCTGTTATTGTTATAGAAAACATAAATACTTATAGCTAATATAAATAATATATTGTAATTCTTAAAATAATACATACAACAGATAAAATATATGCATATTTAAACACAAATCAAGAACAAGAAGTGGACTATGATTTAATTTGAAGTTTACTTGAAGAAGATGATAATTATGAAGAAATCATAGACTTTTATTTCCAAAAAAACCATGTGAATTCTCTTGACCCCGCTTATCTTAATATTTTTACTAATCCTTTTATTGATAATATTGAGTATGATACTTCTCTTGTATGCATTAACAAAAATCCAGAAGAAGAAGAAAATGAAGGAGAAGAGGATAATGAGGACCAAAGTGACGCAAGCAAATGTATTAATTCTATTTTTGAAAAAGAGGAAGAGGAATGTCCATCAATAGACGAGAGTAAAAATGAGGAAGAACATCAAGAGAAAGTGGAAGAAGAATTAGAGATTGAAATGAGAAATTCTAAACCTTTAAACTCTTCTATTTGCATTTTAAATGATAATGATGATTCTTATGATTTTATTATGTCTATTGATAGAATTGAAGAGTCCTGCATATTCTTGATCAAGAAAAGGTTAATGGATGGTGATGAGGAGAAAAGAGTAGAGGGATGATCGTTTAATATCAATTGGAAGAGGATGGTGGGGGATTAGTGTACTCATGATATTAAACTACCATGTTTTAGAGGTCAAAAGATTGAATATAATGGCGAGGACCATATTCTTGGCCATTTTGATGAACTGAAAAGTTTAATTCCGACTTGAAGATGTTAAACTTAGCACTAAATGGGAGGTAATCCAGTCTTTTCTTTATTTTTGTTTGTTATGTTCATTGTTAGATGGTTGATCTTGTATATTTTATTTTTGATTTGTTTATAGGTGAAGATTGAGCTAGTACATGGAGAAATGGTGCTCTTGAGCTTAATAAGTGGAGATAAATTTTTAGACGTGTGTCTTGTGCTACAAGAAGGTATCATTGATCCCGGGCTCAAACTTAGAATTGCTTTATAATTTTAAAGTTTTGGGGTATTTATTTATTTTATATTGAACTGTTGCATTATATTTTCTAATATTGTTTAGTGAAGTGAATTGGCCTACATAATTGATAGGTTTATTTGGGTGGCTTTAGCTAGCATGAGCTTTGTTATGTTGTTGTTTGCAAATTCCATTTAAAAGGGTATGATAATTTTTTAAAAATTCAGTTGCAACAACTTTCCTAAGTTATTGTGTTGCTAGATCATACTTAATCTTAGGATTTATTGTGACTAATTTCTTATTTTGTTGGAGTAGGATGGTTTCTTGATGAGGGTCTTCTAAATTGTTGTAAGATGTAATGTGATCCTATTTCATGATCAAGTGTTTGATTAATAATGCTTAGTATGGATTCTTGGATACTAGAAGTTAATGAAAGATGAACATTTAAGAAATGAAACAAGTCCCAATCACATAACCGGCGAGTTTTGAGCTTATATCCCATTTTATTCTAAAACAGTTGATTTTCTTTGGTTGTGTGATCTTTTTGATGCATTGTACTCTAGAACTTGCCATGAGCCATGTTTTAAAAATGATATGAGGCTATCTTTATTTTTTAAAGAGTCGCTTAGTCAAATTATCCATATCAAATAACATTGATTTCATAACCAAATTCTTGGTAACCAATGCATATATATAGCCTAATTCTCCTTCGATTTAAAGTTTTATTTTTCCTATGAATTAGTGGAGCTTTCTTGAGAAAAATTTGGTGAATGAGATGGATAAGAGAAGTGAAAGGAAGAAAAAAATAAAGATGAAAGTTTTAAAAAAATTATTAAAACGTTCTTATATTTTAACTTGTTAAGTTTTGTGATACAAAGGTGTCAATAGGGAATGGTGAATAAGCGTGCTTGAAAGGAAGAAAGTGAACAAAGAAATGTGGGGTGGAAATGGTGTTGGTCCCAAATAGAGCAAACATGTGTACGGGGGAGGGGGGGGGGATACACCTGTATTTAAAAATATTTTGACAAACACAGTAAACACTTGACTAACAACAAGTAGCATGTGTGACCTTGACAAGGGATTTAGGAAGTAGTATGTCGTAGTTACAGAGAGGTTGGTGATTGATACCTTCCCTACTGCAAGGTTAAGTAACTTGTGAGTTGGGTAACTATCAAACTAGCCTGTAGGCAGCAGATTAAGACTTAAGACAGATTTTAAACTCTTGAAAGATTTTATCCCCCAACCCACACAAAGGAAATAAAGCAATAAATGACACAGACAATTTATAATTGTTCGGAGTTAAACTATCATACATCCACTTTTCTGATTTAACAGAAGAATTTCATCAACTTGGGATTCCTTGATTTGGAGTGCAAATGTACACTAATTAAGAACACAACTTATGTCCTAATTCTTAGGATTGCTATGAGTCATAATCCTCTCCAGATTTCAGTTTGAGCACAGTTCTCAGTTAACTCTCAGATCACTCTCCACCTAAACTTCACAACTTTTGGCTTTGAGTGGGTTCCAACTAATTTGAGATGACCCTTACAATGAAGTACATTTTCTGGGCTATGCTATCTCAGCAGGCTTCTAAGGATATTACAATTTAAGCCTAAGATACTGAGTAGAACACTAACAAATTAAAGCACTTGCGAAACTACAAATCTTTCAAGTGCTTTCTTGAATATTTTGAAATTTTTGAATGCTTGAGTTCTAACGAGAGCTTGAGTGTTTCCAGTAACCTCTCTTCATCTTGAAACTCTGTATTTATAGATATAATTTGAAAAACTTCCCATTGGAGAGAAAACTTTCAAATTATGCTATTTTGGTGTATCAATGTTCTTAAGATCTTCATGAAGAAATCCTAAGCATTAATAAGTGAATGTTCATTAAATTCGTGTCGGAGTGAATGTTGCCACCTTTGTAATTCGTGTCATCCTAGGTTGTTGGTTTCTTCTGACTTTGAATCTTGTCATGCTAGTTAGCTTTTGTGTTAGGTCTGTACATAGATGGCTTTTTCTCATTGGCTCAACTATGCGAGTTCACAGAGTAGTCAAATGGCTCTTTTAAAGTCTATTGTCACTTCTTCAGGTGACTTAGAACATTCTCTTTGTTACATTTAATTGATCTCTTGGAGTTAAACTAACCTCATTAAATGTTTAGAACAATTAATGCTTTAGGCTACTTCAACAGCGGGGTTGACACTCCACTGTGTTGAGCTTGGACACAGTCTAGTTGTACTTGTAGGCATGAATGTCTAATTCTCCACTGGTAGGTGTATTTACCATTTAGGCATCAGACTAGTTGATCTCCACAGGCGTGTCATCTTCAATCTTCAAGTAGTTTGTTGTCTGATGAACTAACCTATTAACTATTTTCAGCCTCCTAACAAGTAGGTTGTTCAACTAGTCCTTACTACAGCTACTTTACAATTATACTTAGGCTCCATTTGGATGGATGAATTTGAAAATGAATGGATTTAAACAAAAATGCTTGTAAAAAAACATACATTTTAAGTTAAGAATTATAAAGATATGGAAAAGAAGGAAAATATTAAGGAAAATGAGAAATGAAAGGGTGGAGAGGAGGGATTTCACAAATGACATGGTTTTGAAGAGGATTTAGAATTCCTTCATTTTCAACATAAAATGGAATCTAAGTATTTTTAAATTCATGGAGAGAGTGGTAATTTGTGTGTGAAATCCATGGATTTCAAATCCACCCATCCAAATGGAGCCTTAGGGATTTTGGGATTAAATCAAAATATTATTTAATACATTTTCTAACAAATGGTATTGCAACTTAATCAATTGCAACCTTTCTTTTGAAGAATGTAATGATATTTTAGATGTCTTGACCACTTGCTCCACTAGTTTGTAAGTCACTTATATTAAAAACCATTTCACTTTAATCAAAGAACCTATAGTACAACCAAATAAAAAGTCCTAATGTATTTATTTATGAATTACTTAATTAGTGGTGGAGAACTGAGACAATTGATAAGCTTATGGTAGTACTTGTGTTGAGAGTGACATTGAATGGTTTATCTTTACCTATACACATGAGTGTTGGGTGATATACAACAAAAAGATTGTGATGAGTGAATGTTATGTTTTCATCAATTCTTGATTGAAAGTTAAAAAGTTGAAATATTTTGTATGAGATGTGAAGAATTGATATGGGATAGTGTTACATGATATTAAACGATACGAGGATCACATTTTGACGCAATTATCTTCCTTTATTTTGTCGTTTCATAGCTAAAAAACAAACAATACTCTAGTTTGGGGTGGATTATGGTAATATTTGCATCACATTCATGTAATTTTTATATAATTTATGGAGTTTTTGAATGATTTAGGACACCAATTGTTATATATTTAGTTCTTATCCCATTTTACAAAGTGTTGTGAATTTGTAGGAAAAATAAGGTAAGAAGGTGGATAAACGAGCAAATGTAAAGAAGTAAAAAATTCATTCGATCAATTCAGGAGTTGAATATCATGTTCATGGCCTAATCCAAGTTAAATCAAGTTAAAAATGCATTTAGAGATCTTAAAATCAAAACAAAGCTTGTAGAAGTAAAAAATGCCCTACAAGGTCAAGAAAGGATCCAAACCAGGCAAATAAGTCACAAATCGAGCAGATAAAGCACAAAACAGAAAAAAACCTACTGACCCAGTCAACATATGGTGCTCGATCTGGCCTATTTTAGCTTGATCAAGCATGATGTAGCTAGATCGAGCGGAAGCTATTCTTGTGCTAGTTGTGATTTTCGAATATTTCGGGACTTATTTGAATATCCAAGGCACCTATATATACCATTTTAACTCAAGTTAGGAGCCGTTTTTAGCTTAGATTAGAGGGTGGTAGTTACTCAAATCCCCTCTCTAAAATTTGTGCACAATTTTTTACAATTTCTCTTAGATTCTTCAGTAGATTCCAAGTTCTTTCCAATAGATTGTATCTACATCTTAATTCTTGCATCTATATGGTTCGAACTGAAGAATTGTTGAAGATTTTCATTGAATCTTGTAGATATTGAAGGTGTTTTCATTTATCAATTCATTGAATCTTTATCCAATAGGTAAGATCATTTCAATTGATTGTATTATGATTGGTTCTATTATGTTTGTTGTAGTTTTAGTTCATTTAGTCGTGCTTGTCTCTTGGATACCCATGGTCTAATCTCTTTATACTTTTGGTAATTGAGATTATATATTGATTTGTGTATTAAAACATTCTATTACTTGACTGTGTGGAATTAAATAATTGAACTCTTCAATTGGTTGATTAATCGAACCTCGATTGTTGATTGCTTAAAATTGAGTTCTTTGATCAGATTGACAACATATGCAAATTGAGTTGATTCAATTAAATGCTTAGTTTATTGTTGTGAGCGCTAAGTGTTTGTGTTATTGCCTCTACGATATTGAGAAATGTTAGGAGTTAAGAACAAACCAAGAGAAGTATTAAACATTAAATGAGAGTTTAATATTTAATAAGATTGTATTGACCTAGTTCAATTGTTTGATGAAATGCATGATAGTAATTGGAAGAATTAAGGCTTGAATTGATGCAAAATTGATATTACCCAGAGCATACACCCACTTTCTACATTCTACTACAGAGTTTAGTGCACCCTCTGTTTCTATTTTATTTGTGAAATTGGAAAAGTAGGACAAGACCTTGAGTTTTATAATTTTATTTTGAAAAACATATTTCTATGGATTAGATTGTGGTAGCTCATATTTTCCTTTATTCAATATTTAGCTTGATATTTTTAATAACAACAATCACGTACACATGCGTGTGCATAAAAAGTGGCAATCAGGTTTTTGGTACCGTTAATTATTGACGAATACTTTTTGTTATTTTTTTTTCATTTGTTCTTATTTATTTTATAAAGTATTGATATTTTTCAATCTTTGTAGGAGTGTGTGAGCTTAATTGTAAAAGATAGACAGATATAACCAATACATATATCCTCCACATCAATATTCCTATCCTCCATAATTATACTAACATTCATATCAATACCCTTATCCTTATATCTATTAAGAGCCAAACTCATACACTCCTCCTCCTCTTATGCATTTGCACCAAGAAGGGACTTTTCCAAGTTACGTGGATGAACATTATGGACAAGAATTAAATCCACAGGATGTATTTGAAAATTAAGAAGTGGAGATTTTTTATTATAATGATATGAGGAACTTTGCGTAAGATGGTCAAATATCACAAGGTTCCTCATATTATCAAGAGTGTGAACAAAGTTAAAGGAAAGCTACGATGGACGAGATGTTAACCTTGATTTGAAAACATTTGAAGAGCTAAGAATTACATTAACTAAAAGTTCGATGAGACTAACCGAAGATTTAAAGACACTAATCGGATATTTGATGACACTTAGCGGATCTTAGATGTAGGGTTGAAGGCTACCAATACACAAGTGATTCAACAAAAAAAATTAACCTACATCTCTTGATGTTCAAATCCAAAAATTGGCAATGCTAGTGGAAAATCCACAAGAAGAAGATGGGGGGATAGAAACTAGAATAGGAGAAAAAAGAAGAAGTAAAGAGAGAAGAGAAAGAAAAGAAAGAGAGGAAAAAAAGAAGAAGAAAAAGTTAATGAGAAGGAAGTGAAAAGAAAAGAACAAGAGCAAGAAGTAGACTATGATTAAGTTGGGAGTTTACTTGAAGAAGGTGATAATTATGAAGAAATCATAAACTTTATGTCAAAAAAATCATGAGAATTCTTTTGACTATTATCTTTATTTGTACTAATCCTCTTATTGATAATATTGAGTATGATACTACTCTTCTGTTGGGATATAATCTGAGTATTTTGATTCAGATCCTAAAATCCCTGATGAATTGCCTAAGTATAGTTAATCAGGATTGTTTAGTTCAAGCCTAGGCAGGTTAGAATAGGTTTTCTATTCACAGGTAATCAGCTCAGGGGGAACACATTGAAGACTGAAGATTGATAGATACGTCCAAAAGATCCTAAGTCAGAAAGGTGTTCAAATCCTGAAGGTCGGAGTTCGTCCAGAAGACACTTGACCTGAAGCTGATCCCTGAAGAACCTGATGTTCATCCTGAAGCCCGTCGAAGACGATCCTGAGAAATACCACTGATGATGTTCCTACTGAGGACTCTAAGCATGCTCAGGCCAGGACTCACTCAGTGAAGGCGGAAGTAGCCTGAGTAGTCAGGCTGAGCGCTCATCTACTGACGCTCATAAAGGCCTGATGAAAAGCCTACTGAAGCAATGGGAGTTAACATTTATGTTAACATCTGAGGACAAAAGGCATGTCAGTAGCTCTGGATAAGACAAACATTTGACCTGAGTAAAGTGCAAGACACTCAGAGTTTTAAATGTACGAGGAAGGATGAAGTCACATAAAAAACTAGCCATTTTAATGGAGAGCCAATCAGATGAACGCATGTACGGAGTCTGCATCTCATTTACTATTCCTCATAATTGCAGGCGGCGAGCACAGAGTTTCCCTTTTAAGCATTGGGAAAGGTTAACTAAGTACAAGCCAGCCTGCACCTACCTAATATAGGAAGATTCGAAAAGATCTCCTCCAACAGATTTATTTTGAATCTCTCCTATATATACAGAAGATCTTGCACCCATTCAAGGTTTTGGGAAATTTTCATGTGATTGAAAATCTTCAGAATCCAAGTTCTCAAAGCAAACCACAAGCAACACTCTGCAATTAAATTTCCCTAGTGTTGTAGTAGGATTCTAAATTTTGTATTTGCTTAGCTCGATAGTCCTTATCCTTAGCATTGTTTAAACTGCAAGGACTATCACACTTAGTTGGAAACCAGAAAACCAAACCCCTCAGTTTGTGAGAAGGTTAGTGGGAAGGACTAGGACTTGTAAAATGCTCAGGGGTCGAGTTCCTTAGAGAGGAAGGAGGCTATTCGGGTACCTTGGCACATTAAAATAAGCACCAATCATCAGTGGGTAGGATTGGTTCCTGTTCAATCAGGACGTGGACGTAGGAGTTGGTTATCTCCGAACCACATTAAAAATGCCCCATGTGTGCTTATTTATTTTATTGTTCAGGATCATTATTTTCATCATATTAAACTGAACATTCAGCATAGTTTTACAACTTCAGGAGAAACCAATTCTCCTGAGCATTATTCAGTGCACCAGCCTTAACATCTATTTCTAAGAAAAACAGAAAACAATTTTCAGGACATAAAATGAGTAGAATATTAAGGGCTCACTTTTCCGCACATAACTCTAGCTTACTGAGATAGCTATCCAACTGACTAGCTAGTTAAGCGGTCAGTAGGTGGGTTATCTTTACTGAGCTTCTGAGAGCACGTACTCAGAACTCAGCCTATTTGTCTCCTGACTAATCTGTCCCTGAGACCATCAGATCAGTGAGAACTATCAGGTTCTTTCTGACTGAGTTTTGTAAGAGTATTTTCTGAGAATTTTGGAAAATTTGACATCAGTGTATTCCTCCCACACTGATTATACTTGTTTCGAGACCAATAAGTGGTATCAGAGCAGTGGTTCAAAAGACCACTTACTTTGAGTACCAACAGTTTCAGGAGGTGAAACTTTTGGTGGTCTACCTGAGCTAGATCTTGTTTCTGAAAACAGCATATCATGACATCTTCTTCTAAGCGCCTTGTACCTTTGGTGATAACTCTAAGGGTTTCACCAGAGGGTTTGGTACTCTTGTTATCATCTTAGTCCGAGTGCTTAATGTGTCCTATGTTGAGGGTCTTAGGCATAATCTTCTACTCCCTCCGTCCCAGAGGTGTTTTCACCTTTGGGATGGCACAACTTTTAAGAAAAATAATGTGTTGTGTAAAATTATATTATTAAAATAATGAGATTAGTTTGATTGTGAGGATAAAGTTAAAGTAATAGTTTCCATTTATAAGGTGTGAAAACAATTGTGGGATGGACGGAAAAGGAAAGTGTGCAAACAATTATGGGACGGAGGGAGTATCTGTTAGTCAGTTTTGTGACCTTAGATATAGTGTAGAGTTTACGTCGAATATATGCCTAGTGAAAGATAAATCTACACTGCACGTTTTTACTACATGTGTAAGGAGAGGCCACGTATATTTTGCTGACTTTAAGAGCAGCTCTCCTGAGACCTATTTACTTGCTAAGAGTTCTGCTGAACTCGCTTTGGCATAAACGCTTGAGCTACTTAAAATTTAAGATTATTAACAAGATTTCTCGACTTTCTCTTGTAGAAGGTCTTCCTAATGAAGTTTTTAGCAAGGACCACGTGTGTGGAGCATGTCAGGAGGGCAAGCAAACAAAAGCTTCATTCAAAGAAAAAAATGTCTTCTCAACTGACAGAGTACTTCAACTCCTGCACATGGATCATTCTGGTCTAATCACTCCTATCAGTATTAATGGTAGAAAATATGCCATTATTGTTATTGATGATTATTCCAGGTTCACACGAGTTATTTTCTTGCTGAACAAGAAGGAGACTCATGTGAAGCTTCCAAAGTTACTTAGGAAACTAAGTACTGAACAGGGCCAGAGCATCGTCAGGATTAGATCGGGGAACAAAATTTATTAATTCTTATATAACTGATTTTGTACTGACAATGACATTGCTCATGAGACTTCTGCAGCTAGGACTCCGTAGTAGAACGAAGTAGCTGAGAGAAGGAATTAGATCCTGAAGGAAGCTGCCAGAACCACGTTGGCTGAGTCAGGACTGCCCAAGAAGTACTGGGCTGAGGTGATCAATACTGTGTGTAACACTCAGAACCAATCTATGCTGAACAAACAACATGCTCAGACGCCCTATGAAACGTGGAACAAGAGGAAGCCTCGTATCTCTTATTTCCATATCTTTGGGTGTAAGTGTTTCATCCTAAACAACGGGAAAGACCAGTTGAAGGCCTTTGATAGCAAGTTTGACGAGTGGATATTCTTAGGATATTCCTCAGTTAGCAAAGTCTTCAGGGTCTATAACTGTCGGACCCTTGTTGTGGAGAAAACACCTCATGTTATGTTTGATGAGTCTGCATCAATGCATAGGAAGCAGGTTCTAGTCCTGACACTGAGGGAGTCACCAAGAGGATGACACGACTGAGCCTGAAGAAGAATCCTGAATTCAAGGTCAAACTTGTGCATGCTCCCATGGGATGGGATAATGATGACGATGATCAGGACGTAGCTCAGGCCAACCCTCAGGAAGCCACCGTCTCAAAGAATATTGAGTCTCAGACGGAGGCACAGACTCAACCTGAGGTAAGGACTGTCGGCGCTGATGCTTCTGCACCTGAGACAGCTACTGAGTCTAACTCTGTAGGGGGAATCAATATCCCTGACATTGGGCAAACCTCAGGAAATGACTCAGTCTTCCCTTGTCTTGTTCGCTCTTCTTCACTACCTGTGCTAGATACTAACATTTCAGGATCTGGTGAGGGAACTTCAGGAGATGCTCCAAGCGCTGCTCTAAGCCGAAGGACATGGCTATCAGATCACTCATTGGCTGATATCATTGGAGATATGAATGAGGGAGTCAGGATAAGGTTGTTCCATGGCGAGAGTGCTATGTTCTGCTGCTTTCTATCTGATTAGGAGCCTAAGAACATAGAAGAAGCTCTTGTTGACTCCAACTAGATCGTGGTCATGCAGGATGAGCTTAATCAATTTGAGCGGAATCAGGTTTGGGAGTTAGTAGAAAGACCTAGGCGTCAACATGTTATTGGCACCAAGTGGGTCTCCAAGAAGAAGAGGGATGAGAAGAATGTTGTCGTCAGGAACAAGGCCAGACTGGTGGCAAAGTGTTACTCTCAGGCCGAAGGGATCGACTATGATAAGACCTTCGCTCCTGTCACAAGGTTGGAAGCAATCAGGTTATTTCTGGCATATGCAACATTTAAGAAGTTCAAAGTGTATCAGATGGACGTTAAGAGTGCTTTCCTGAATGGGGTACTGAATGAAGTGTTGTATGTGGAGTAGCCTCCCGAATTCGAAGTTGGTGATAAGATCTATCGCTTGAAGAAAACACTCTACAGACTGAAACAAGCTCCCAGAGCATAGTATGATACTCTCTCCCAATTCCTGATAGACCACGGGTTTGTGAAAGGAATAGTGGATAGAACTCTATTCAGGATCACTGAAGGTGAAGATATTCTCCTGGTTCAGATATATGTCGATGACATTATATTTGGATTACCAAATCTGAAGCTTTGTGAGAAATTCTCCAAGCTGATGACTGGTAAATTCAAGATGTCCATGATGGGAGAGATGGACTTCTTCTTAGGTCTACAGTTCAGGCAGTCGAACTCCATATTTTTTATCAATCAATCTAAGTACATGAGAGATTTGATACAGAAGTTTGACGTTCAGTCCAGCAAAGTCTCAAGGATTCCAATGAACACTAATGAGAAGCTAGATCCTGACATGGAAGGGATCTCCGTAGATTAGACTGAGTATAGGGCACTGATAGGATCTTTGTTGTATCTGACTGCAAGTCGACATGATATCACTTATGCAGTTGGAGTTTGTGCGATATACCAGTCAGATCCCAAGAAGACTATCTACAGAATGCCAAGAGAATTTTTGAAATACCTGAAAGGTACAGTCAATTTAGGACTTTGGTATCCCTCTGATGACAACCTAGAACTGATAGGGTATTCTGATGCTGATTATGGAGGCAGTCGGATTGATAGGAAATCAACGACAGACACATGTCAATTTCTAGGGAGCAAACTGATCTCTTGGTTTTCCAAGAAATGAACAAGTGTTGCAACGTCCACTAGTGAGGCTGAGTATATGGCGGCAGGCAGTTGTTGCTCCCAGATTCTCTGGTTGAAGCAATAACTGAGAGACTACCATGTAATGGCCACTGAAGTCCCAATTTATTGTGACAATAACAGTGCTATGGCCATATCTCAGAACCCAGTCTTGCACACAAGGTGTAAGCATGTGGACATCAGGCATCACTTTATAAGAGATCATGTTGAGAAGAAAGATATCAGGATGGAGAGGATCCCTACTGACAAACAAAGGGTTGGCTTCCTGACTAAGGCTCTGCCTAAAACTAGGTTTGCCGAGTTGTCAGTGGAGTTAGGACTTCTTGACCCAGGAGTAGATGATTCAGTATGAATTTCAGTTCAGTATATACACAATTGGTGTCAGGAAGAATGATTAACTCAGGATCAGGAAGCTTTGAGAGGAATGGCTTTTAGGGGGAGACCTCAGGAGAAGAATCTTTGGATCAGTAAGTTAAGGATTCAGGACTCAGAACTTAGGACTTGTCATCCTGATCATTCGCAAGTGGTATCAGTCAAATTACTATATTTGACTAACTTGTATGTTATCCTGAACTTGCTTGCATCTTCTCTGTATGTGTCAGTTATCACATAAATCACGGGTTTTCGAACTTAAAATCCCAGCCTTTCATTTAATATTCAGTTATTATTTAATGTAATTATTTGAATTAAATACAGATATACGCTGATTTTCATTTAATGCAAAGTTGGCAGGAACTGTTTTCAATAAATTTTTTGAATAATTACTCTCGAAAACTGAAAGGACGCAATCATTGTGCATGCATTTTTCGCCCTTGATCTCATCCGTTGAATCTTAAGAGTTGTTCATTCTAAACCGTCCAATTAAACTGAATATTTGGTATATATAGAGAAGATCACAGTCTATGTGTTCTTTTCGCACTCACATCTTCTCTATTTATACTTTTCTCTCTCTCTCTCTCTCTCTGTTACTAACCCTATTCTCCAGTTTTCTGCAATGGCGTCTTCTCCCAAGGAGTTCTTTGACAATCTTCAAACTCTAAAGGACCTCATCACGTTCGAGCCTATTGCAGATCTCTCAGCCAACCATGAAGACGTCAAGACTGTCAGCCAAATCATCACTAATGCCAATATTTTCGATTGGGTCATCTTGAAGCCCACATAGATCGAGATTGGACATGAGCAAAAATTCCTGGACAAAATCTTGATCGAACCTGTGATGTACAAGTCGAAGATGAACAAGAGTCATCTAAAGCCTGCATACAAGTTGCTATTTGATATTGTTGTTCCGAGTATAATGGGTACTATTGGTGGAACGGAGCAAATCTGCAAGCCCAAGATCGGGATGATGTGGTTGTAAGGGAATATCAACCAGTGGACTGGGAGGAGTACTTTATTCAGCAGATTGTTGAGGAGAGGAAGAAGATCTCAATAGGCAAGGATGGGAAAGTCTTCTTCAAGAAGGCTCTTTATTTTGAGACAAGGTTGTCCCTGATGCTGCAGACCCTTTCTTTTGGGGACCTGGATTAGGAGAATTTCATCGATCTCCCATCTAGGGTCACTCTCTTCAGGTCCATAGCAGATGTGGAGAAACGTCTGGACCTCTTCGTTCCCAAGAGGAAGAGCAAGCCCACTGTTTTGTCTGATCCTTCAGAATCCTCTGCAAAGAAGAAGGCCCCCAAGACTCAGGGCCAGAAACCAGCCCTAAAACAGACTATGATGGTGGATGAGCAGTTTGATGAAGAGGAGGTTGAGGAGTTTGTGGAGGAAGTGGTCAAAGCTGATTAGGGTGATGATTAGAAGGGTGAAGTTGAGTCAGCTGAAGGGCACCGTGATGAAATTATTCAACGCACGAAACAAGCAGATGCCCAGGCTGGTGCTCAGAATGTTGCTGAACCTTTTCAGTACGAGCAGGATGTGGTGGATGTCCAGGTGATAGCTATTGTTGACTCCGTCAAAGCCCTAGAAAATGAGGAGGTTCTGGAGAAACTCATGGATGCTGCCACTCAGGGGAGGCTCAGGCTGAACCCGCTCAGGAGAAGGTCAAAGAAGTGAAGGAAGATGCTCCGTGGCGTTTTCCTGCTCCAGACATCAGCAGTTTGACCGAATTTGAGATCATCGCCAGAAATCAAGCTATCCGTCTAGTTGAAAGGCATTTCCTTAAGTTGACTGCTGCACTAAAGGAGGAGATGGTGCAACTACGGACCTATGTGCTTACCAGGAAGGCAACTTACTCTGAGTTGGCCTTACTGATTGAAAGAAAAGGGTGGGAGACCCAGAAAGCTGAAGAGGTGGCGTTATTTGATGCCTTTGGGATCTCCAACTTCACGCAGCTCCTAAGGTGAACGATTTTGTCCAGACCGTGAGAATTAGGTTTTCGAAGGATGCTGAGCCGGAGGCTGTGGTGAGGTTCCTGAGGGAACAGTGAAGGAACTGGTGATAGTTTAGAAGGAGGAGCAGGAGAAAGGGAAAGAGGTTGTGATTGTTGAGGAAGTTCAGCATGGGGTGAGTTAGGAGAAGGCTGCACCGGCCGATCATATGCCAACTAGGGCGGTTGGCCATGAGGAAGCTTTTGAAGCCCAGAAGAGGTAAGGCGAAGAGCCTATGGGTGAATTTAGCTGAGTATATCCATGATGGCAGCCTGAGAAGATTTCAGATCTATGTCGACCTGATCAATCTCTGATGCCAGATGATAGATAGGGACTTGCACGCTGATCTTCAGGCACTTGGCACAGCGCATGGTGTTGAGATAACCACCAATGTGAAACAAGCTGAGGAGGCCCTTGCTGCCTGTCGAAATGTTGCTTCTAAGGCTCTCAAAGATCAGGAGGAACGGTTCAACAAGCTGATTGACGCCAAGTTGGCTCAGTTCGAAGGCAGGATCAGGGAGTTGGTCAGGGAAGAAGCCTCCTCAGTGCCCAAGAAGGCTGTCAAGGATCTGGGTTCCGATCTGAGGAAGGAGGGAGAAGAATGGCATCAAGCTATGACAATCCTCAAATGCGAGTTTGATGGGGAGCAGCAGAAGATGATTACTGTTGGTGAACACATAGAATAACTCATGTCTTAGAACACATTTAGAGGTGATCAGATTGCAAAATTTCAGAAGCAGCAGAAAATCTTTTTTTATCAGGCCGCATCACCCTGAATGACATCGTCAAGAAGCTCAATGTTGATGATGCCAAAAAAAGGGGAAGGAAAGAAGAAGATGATCAGAAGAGATGTTCTTCCCACTGTCCCGACTGAGAATAAGAGGACAAGGTCAGTTTCGGCTGCTGAGCCTAGTGCCCCCGGACCCGCTCAGAAGAAAATGAAGCAAGGATCTCTGGAAGGGATTTTTAGGGAGATAGAGGTGTCCCTTCATCCTGAGGTGGCGAGTCAGAAGACTGAAATGAGTGTGCCTGAGAAGCTGGCAAAGTCGAAAGAGATCTCTCAAGACACTCAAATCCAGATGTTGAAGGGGACGGTCGAGTATTTGTAGAGCGTAATTCAGAAGTAGAAGAAGGTGGCTTTTGGATCACAAAAGTAGGCTCCCAGAGGCTGGTTGTTCAGGACCAAGGGCCAATTTTGTTCGAACAAGTCGAGCGATTTGTGCCTAAGGAACTAAATGAGAGATGGGTCCCCCTGAGGAATGAATGAGTGGACCTATTCCATGTGGTGGGGATCTAGGATGATCTGAAGGAAGACAAGGAGACGATCCTCCACCACTGAGCGCTGGAAGAGCATCCTGACATCTGGACGGAGATAGTCATACATGCAGATGCAAAGGGAGTAGAAATTAGCGCGCGGAGAACATCAAGTATCCGCCTCCGATGCAAGGAAATGTCAAATCAGTTGAATCGGCCAGTGATTCAGGAGGAGGTCGGGCGGATAGCTAGGGCCACTGACTCCCTGACTTATCCAAACCGGATGAACGCAATCTTACTGCATGTACTGCACAAGTACGGAATCCCGTTGGATCAATGGGATGTAGAAGACTGAATGTAATAGATCATGATGATTGTAATAGCTCAGGATCTTTTGTACCTTGTTGAATATCAATGAAATATTACATTCCTGAGTTCAACTCCTTATTGACTCCTGGTTTATTTTTTGCATCCTTATCAAAAACTGTAACCCTTTCCTTGTTTCCATCTTATAGACTAATTACCTCAAATGTTAGAGGGTACTGAGCTGATTATACTGACACTTGTCAGCCTGATGTATAGATGGATAGGAAGATGCTTAAGGTTTTTGGCATCATCAAAAAGGGGGAAATTGTTGGGATATAATCAGAGTGTTTTGATTCAGATCCCAAAACTCCTAATGAATTGCCAAAGTATAGTTAATCAGGATTGTTTAGTTCAGGACTAGTCACGTTAGAATAGGTTTTCATTCACAGGTAATCAGCTCAGGGGGAACGCATTGAAGACTGAAGATTAATGGAGACGTCCCAAAGATCCTAATTCAAAAAGGTGTTCAATCCTGAAGGTCGGAGTTCATCCAGAAGACACTTGACCTGAAGCTGATCCCTGAAGAACCTGAAGTTCATCCTGAAGCCCGTCGAAGACGATCCTGAGAAATCCCACTGATGATGTTCCTACTGAGTACTCTAAGAATGCTCAGGCCAGGGCTCACTCAGTGAAGGCGGAAGTAGCCTGAGTAGTCAGGCTGAGCGTTCATCTACTGACGCTCATAAGGGCGTAATGAAAAGCCTACTGAAGAAATTGGAGTTAACATTTATGTTAATATCTGAGGACAAAAGGAATGTCAGCAACTCCGGATAAGACAAACATTTGACCTGAGTAAAGTGCAAGACACTCAGAGTTTTAAATGTACGAGAAAGGATGAAGTCTCATCAAGAACTAGCCCTTTTAACGGAGAGCCAATCAGATGTCGACAACGCATGTACGGAGTCTGTGCTGCATTTACTATTCCTCAGAATTAAAGGCGGCGAGCACAGAGTTTCCCTTTTACACATTGGGAAAGGTCAACCAAGTACAAGCCAGCCTGCACCTACCTAAAATAGGAAAATTCGAAAAGATCTCCTCCAACGGATCTATTTTGAATCTCTCCTATAAATACAGAAGATCTTGATCCCATTCAAGGTTACGGGAAATTTCCATGTGATTGAAAATCTCCATAATCCAAGTGCTCAAAGCAAACCACAAGCAGCACTCTGCAATTAAATTTCCCTAGTGTTATAGTAGGATTCTAAATTCTGTATTTGCTTAGCTCGATAATTCTTATCCTTAGCATTGTTTAGACTGCAAGGACTATCAGACTTAGTTGGAAACCAGAAAACCAAACCCCTCAGTTTGTGAGAAGGTTGGTGAGAATGACTGAGACTTGTAAAACACCCAGGGGTCGAGTTCCTTAGAGAGGAAGGAGTCTATTCGTGCACCTTGGCACGTTAAAAACTAGCACCAATCCTCAATGGACAGGATTTCTTCTTGTTCAATCAGGTCGTGGATGTAGGAGTTGGTTATCTCCAAACCACATTAAAAACACCCCATGTGTGCTGATTTACTTTATTGTTTAGGATCATTATTGTCATCATCATCATAAGAAGAAGAAGAAGAAGAAGAAGAAGAAGAAGAAGAAGAAGATGATGATGATGATGATGATGATGATGATGATGATGATGATGATGA
>JAPKLY010000958.1:69644-91770 GCA_026898435.1 Prunella vulgaris
GGTCAAGGATTGACTCCCACTTATATACCCATCCACAATTTCTTGTGGATCCGATATGGGATTGTAACAAATGTACACCGGTAATAAATGAGATTGGTGTATTCCCATACAGCTACACACAGAAACTACAATTTAAAACCAGTTCTAACAGAATTACTTGTCAGTCCTATTTTTACCAGGAGCAATATGCAGGGACTTAGTTGTTAAAGGCAAGAGGTTCAGAGGCCCTTCTATCACCCAGAGCACCAGGCATGTTTTGTGGGCACAGACACACAAAATTGAGTGAAGGTTCAGCATCACATTGGCAAATAATGACCAAATGAAATTGATTACACCAACGCCTACACATTTTGCATAGCTAGAAATTTAAAGAGTAGCTTTCGGAGTATACGAGAAGTCGAGAACCCTAATCATGTATATGAAGAAAAATATGGGATATCAAAGAGATTCACCACCAAAAAAACGAAAAAGAAAAACAAACAAATCAAAGCTTAAGTACTTTGGCAAATAATTTCATTTGCAGCAGCTGGTGGAGGCATGGCAGAGGTTGAAGTCCAGTAGTTGATCGAGGTTCTTTGTTCTTTTTCTTCCAGGTTTAGGGAGAACTTGAAACTGTAGCGGAATGTTTACTCTATTCTTTCAGACATGTTTCTGTTTTGTTTCATTTTTTCTAACAAAGATTTTGTTTTTGTGGTTGAGAAATATTTGGGTACAATGGTCACACCCTAAAAAAGGCACAAAAAGGTGTGCACCTGGTGAACTGCATCAGCTTCAGGCTTCGAGAAGGCACCAAACCCAGACCCAGGGCACACGTCTAACAACTATGCACATGTGATTGACTAACCAAGGGACTAAAATTGACATTTTTAGGGAGGGGGTATTTAAAATTTTATTATCCTTTAGAAACAGAGGATTTCAATGGGGTTTTCAGACAGTAAGTTATCAATAAGAAAATAAAGCAACACAAACCAAATTTCAAAATTGCCCATGCATTATTTTTAATGCATGCATCCCTTCTTTGCAAATAGATATATTATGTAGTATCTTCCATCATGACTGTCGTCTTAATCAACACCTACCCCTCATCAAATTCAAGAATAGTAAATTTATCAACATATAAAGTATGGAAGATTTTTGTTTAACCATGCTTTCAGTGATTGTTTGTTTCTGTCAGCTAATTAAAATTCTAAAGGCATTCACATTTCAAAAATCAGGAGGAATGTGATAAAATGTTGTTTGCTCCATGAAAAGGTTGCAGATAAGGGGGGGAAAATTACTCACATGCCATCCTTCTTGGACCTGTGTTCAAGATATTTTGTCAATATATCATCAACATTTGGGGATCTGGGAAGTTTCACAAGCTGCAAGAAAAGGAATCTTTAAATGTGCCATTCTACATGACGACAACACAGATCATAAAAATAATTTAAGAACCAGTAACACAAAGAACACACAAATTGAGCAGCCATCACAATCCCCCTAAAGTACCTCTTAGCAAGTACACGCCTAATACATGAAAGAGAGACAGATATTAAATAATATCATGACACAGGGTCAGAACCAAAATCACCACTGCTTAGAGTCATAAGAACTCTCACATGTGAAATTGACTGAAGTAAGATACAGGTTCCACAATACGAGTTAAGAGTGCAAAATTAACTGAAGAAAAACATAGGTAGATTAATACAATACAAATAA
Organism: Prunella vulgaris; assembly: GCA_026898435.1. NCBI lineage: Eukaryota > Viridiplantae > Streptophyta > Magnoliopsida > Lamiales > Lamiaceae > Prunella > Prunella vulgaris. Next base: position 71,343 of record JAPKLY010000958.1, read on the forward strand.
GTATTCAAACCCACAATGAGACATGGATGAACAAAGTCCACACTTCTTGAATAACATATTTAAAGTAGCACGATAACATCTTGTATAAAGGATAACCCATCAAAAGCTTTTACGCAGCATTCCTACATTGTCTTCAAGAACAAATAAAAAGAGAAAAGTATGTGATCAGACTTTCTTGGTAGGGGGGAAAAGTTGTGTGTATTCAATCCAGATTAAGAATTTCCATCTGTGAAAACATGCATTCAATCCAATAATATCATTCACTGTGATGATTGTTGTCCCTCATTAGCATATATCATATTGCTACAACTTTTTAACTTAATTAATGCAACTTGTGGGGGAGTGGGCTCCAGCTAACAAATGAAATTACCTTGTTCTGCTGATTGATGAACTCCCAATCATCAACTAATCGTTTCTTCAAACTTGATGGAATTTGAATTTTGATGAGTTTCTCTAATGCAGGATTGTCCTATCAATGAAAAGACCAACATTTGGGCCATCAATACTAGAAAACTTTAGCAACTTACGAGTACAGCATCTACATTTTAAAAAACTAGAAGAAGTGAAAAATCTCTATTAAAATGGAGAAGAGCAGAATACTAAAAGCAGGATGAAGAACTTTCGAGAGAATAATTGTGAACCATTGAATTAATTAATTGCAGCTGCAGAGTAGCAGAAGCAAGAAAATTAATTAGGCCATGGAGATGAAAAAATATCAGTTTCTAAGATTTGAAACTATAATATTAATTTGGTACAAACTTTCTTAATCTTTGCAATGCATAACACTATGACAAGACAAGGTTCAAGTTCTAAACTATGAAGAACTGGGCAGGGAACTTACAAAATCAAACGCAACTATTTGTGATTCTGTTCACAAATATGGACTTATAAGGGGACATGGTGGCTAAAAACCATCCCAATAACAGGATAGAAAATTAAGCTCAGAACATTATGTATGTATTCAGTAACCTTAAAAGTTGAGACAAAATGTGCAAAATATTAAATAGAAGATACAACAAACCTCGATGCCTGAATCAGCCTTTCTCTTTTTCCCCTTTGCAACTACAAAATCATGAAGACTAATAGGTAATTGTTTTCTGGAGTATGTTAGATAATAAAATAATTAATGCCATTCAAATAAAAGGGTAATTACACCATGAAGTATAAATATCTCTACCTATTTGAGATAACAATGCACCAACATTAACATGGCCCATCAAACACTACATGACTATGCATTTAATGTATACGACTAGTCCCAGTATTAAAAAGCTCGAAGTAACCAAATCACATCACCATAGTTTGAGAGAAAGAAGAAAATACTATGATTATAAGAACCAAAACTGGTTTAAGCTAAAACTAAAGAATCAGTTATTATAAAAGAATATGAAAGATGAAAAGTGGAGATGCAGAAAATGGTGGAGGAATGAGGATTATCTTACTTGTAATCTTTGGTTCCTCTTTATCCACTTTAGCATCTGCAAAATCCACAAAGGTACAGCAACCAAATTAATACAAGATAAAACCAACTGTTAGACATCCTACAGAATTATCTAAAAGAGAAACACCAGTGCCCAGAATCCCTTAGAATGAACATACCAGCTGAACCTTTTGGTTTTGTTTGAGCAGAACGTCCTGATTTAGTAGTCCTATCCGCACCAGCTTTCTTATCAAGGGCCTGTTGCTTCATAATGTTCTCCTCAGTAGTTTTCATCAGGCGATCCGTGCCCACCCATTCATCCCAACTAATTGGAAAAATAATTAAGGCTTAAATTAGCAGAATCACTAATATAACCACCATTTTTTTCTGTACGGAAGAAGTTTACCAGTATAGGCATGAAATTCAAGAATCATTACATCTATCAACATAACAACTAGTGCTAGACTTATGACTAGACTTCCAGAAGAAAACATTTAAAGCTTTGTTTTCCAAATTCTGAAACCTGAGGAAAAAAGACCAAGTTTGACATGTAAGATAAAACTATACAGAGAAGTGAATTCTATTAACAGCAAGGTTATTCCACCAAAAAATAAAAATCATAAAGTATTATGGTGGCCCTCTTTCAATCTCTTCCCCAATTTGTAGATTATCATGTTTTTAAATGCTTATACGGAACGACATATGGATCTATAAGTACTTGATTAATTGTCCTAAATTAAATGGAACAACATAAGATCCATATGTAAGAATAATATTTTGATATACAATTGAATGGAACCTTTAGAATGTACATAACTTTCTATACTAGCCTGGTCCCTGCGAAATGAACTTTATAATAACAGAATCAACTCACACTCAATCATCCAATAATAAGTGACAGATGCATTAAAGAGAGGCTGAGATAGGACCTTGGTGTCTGAAAAACAGAAGAGGAACTGAATTTAAAAGGAGGGATGGGGAGGGAGTGTTGCTGCTAGTTCTCAATCAATTCAGACACAAAATTTATCATTTGATATGCTGCACCAGTATGCTCACTTTTTATTCCAACCCTGCAGAAATAAAATTATCAATTAGTCTAAAAGAGGCACTGCATTTTACTGCAACAAAAACATGATCTGGATAGGCGAGAAGACTAGAAAAAAGCCGTTAATAAGAAACTCACAAGCACATGATTCAAGGCACATGCTATACAATTCAAATGATCCAAAGCAAAAAGAGAGAGAGAGAGAGAGCTAGATAATTAAACTTACAAGATAATGGAGAAAATATCTCCACTCGTTCTTCCGGAACTCTGCTCTTTGAACCTTGCGCGCACCCAAAGAGCAACCAATGAATATATTGTTTTGACAGAAAAATATTATTTAAATAGATCGTATGAAGATGAAGCAGATAAAATAGAATATGAATGCTGAACAATTCAGATCCTAAATAATAACAGTATAACACTAAAAACACATGATTCATAATTAACAGCAGCAGCAAAATAGATTTACATAACTTATGTTAGAGACAATTCAAAGATGAAATTATGCACGATATACCAAAAGAAATTAATGAAAAAGTAAGAGTACATAACACAAACAAAGACAACTAGCTCCACTTTACAAGGTCATATTACCACATTTTATACAACCTCTAATTTGCTTGGTAAGCAATATTAATTTATTTTGGATCCGCATATAATTTTTTGACCCGGTACAATAAGAACCCATTATATGGGTTTGACACTGTTCACTTTTACAAAAATTGTAAGGTCTTACCACCCTTACAATTTTATTATGGATGGAAAACATTTTTTTATGTTTTATACCACTTGTATTACTTCCTACCAAGCAATTTTACTTTTATGTATTACTACATACCAAGTAATTTTACTTTATGAAATCAATTTTAAATTTATACCACCCCTTAAATTAGGAAAGGCTACCAATTGGAGCCAATGAAAAATTATTATTTGGACATTAAATTATAAGTAAATAAAATCATGCAAAAGTGAAGCAGATAAAATAGTAGATGAATGCTCAAACAATCGGATCCTCAACAATAACATTAACACCACAAACACATGATTTATTATTAGCAGTAGCAACGGCATAGATGATCGTATTTCAGGTTATAGCCAATTCAAAGGTGAGAGGATGCAAGCATAGTCCTTCCAGAAGCACCTACATGAACTTAACCAAATTTGATATATCATCCCTTCATGATGTTTTTGACGCGGTTGCATAGTTATTAGAGACGTACTGCAGGCATGAGAGGTGCATGGGACAGGAAGCTTCAGTGCCTCTAAGGGCAAGAGATGAACGATGTTACAAAGGTGTATGCATCCTATGCCTTCTCCCTGTTGCCTCTTGCGCCTCAAGTGCACCTCAGGACACCCGTGTTTTCCCCACTCCAAAACACGTTCTTAAGTTCCTTCTGGTAGTTTATACTATACATATACTGATTTAGCTTATAATATGCATATTATCTTTTTAAAAATCAGATATTTAGTGTGTAAGTAATACAATTTTTACACCCTAGAACTACTAAAAAGAAAATTGAATCAAAAGATTAATATATTACTTTATGTAACATAAACATACTAAGCATATACATGCCATGGTAGTAGTAGTAGTTCTCCAAAATCTACAACACATGAATGTCATGGGAAGAGAGAATCATTTAGTCTGGAGAGCCTTGGCATCCTAGATAGAGAGAGGGCTGATACAACTGAATACACCTGAATACAAGCAGATGAAATGAACTCTGAACATTGCAAATAAGAAAATTTCCTCCTTCAGATTTCATTCTTGGAATGATCTTCCCTGTTCGATCGAATGCCCTCAGGTCTGACGCTGGTTAACATTTGGGCTTCATTTCTTTTGCCTCAACAAAGTGATTCATACCCGAGGCTCAGACATATTGAAAAGAAAATATGTGTACGTTTCATGGGTATTATATACAAACCTAAAACAACGAAATCTAAGAGAACTCCATAAGTATCTATGTTAAGTACCTAATCTATTTTATACTTATCGGGGAAGGATGTTGGTAATAACGCAAACAGTAATACATCTTCACATATGTGAATTTGCATTACATTGGCCAAGAAAAAAGAACACGCAACTAATATCAAAGATATAACAGGCACAAATGCACATAAACTGCCTAGATAAAATAAATCTTATCGAGATATCACTACATTTACATATGCAGCCAACCTATAGAAAACTGTTGTCATCCCTAGCATGTAAAAAAACACATATGTTACATACCCAACAACAAATCCAAGAAAGCAAGCTTGCTAAAATGAAATACCAACATCCACTCAAAACTCATGACTTGCAAATTTAACAATAAGAGTTCGTCTAGTACAAAAGAAATTCCGAACCATAATAAACCGAATGAAAAATCACTAGTTCAATACAAGAAAAGTAAGTAATTCAAATCCAAAAATAAAATAATAATAATAATAATAATAATAATAACGCTATTAAGTTGAACGAAAACAAATACCCTAAGGAGGAGAAAGGATATTTGGGGCATACCTTGGCTTCGTAGATGCGGGGGCCGTGATAAGCAAGAACCTTCTCGCCTTCGGTGAATTGGCTCTTGGAATCCGACTCCGGCGCGTCGCCTGAGGAATTCTCGCCGTCGCTTGCGGACTCTCCCTTCGAACTGCTCCCCATTTTCGGCGTCGTTTTATTCGGAGAAATTGTCTCTGTAGCAAAGGAGAAACCGCTTTAGTATTATCAGGAATGCATTGCTTAAGCAAAATTGGCAGTGAAAGGAGAAATATATTTCCCACTTCTTTCAAATCTGGAAAACGATTGGATCCGGTTTTGGACAGTGAGCGGTAATTCGTATCCAAACCCGCCTACCCGGATCTGTACCGAAGATTTTAATAACTTCTCTTATCTAAGAAAACCATTAAGTAACCACATTCTAAAAACACTCCCTCGGTCATCAATTTATTTACATTATTGAAAAATTATATTTTTAAAATATCATAGTGATATATGTATAAATATATGTATTTTCTATAACTATATAATCAAATTAATTTTTTTAAGTGCACATATAATTTTGAAATGAACTAATAAGACGAGTATACGAATAATTTTGGGATGTAAGGAGTATAAATAATATTTTTTTTAAAAAAATTAATATACAATTTTGCATAATAAAAATATATGTGGCACGGTTTTATATATGAAGTATATACTTAACATATCATTAGAGCTGTCAAAACGGGTCTGCAGGTGCAGCAGATTTTCTATATAAATGATACTCCCTCCGTCCCGTATGAATTTCCACCATACGGGACTACACAGTTTTTTTAAAAAAATGTTTATATATAAAGTAGTGGTATATAAGTAAATATGTGTATATGTTTGTGAGTGTGCATGTAAATCAATATTTTCTTTTTTAGTAGTGTGCAAATTTGTGCAAGAGGTCCCAATAAGGAAAGTGTTTAAATTCATGTGGGACGGAAGGAGTCCAAAATTAGAAAAGAATTGATAGATTATGCAACGAGTGCAACATAGACATCTATGAAATCTCCCTGAGGTTGAACCTGAGAATGATGTGGATGTAGACATTAAGGAACAATATCTTTCTAGAGGTGTACATCGGGTCGTCGAACACAATAACAATGACCTTCATGTTTGATATTCCAGAGAGAATGTAGGACCCAAGGAGTTTGATATGACAAGCATCCAGAATACAAAAAAAAATATGTTAAAGTTAATAGTGTGAATAAGTTGCCAAATGAGTGCAATGAAGGTATGGAAGAAGAAGAAGAAGAAGAAGAAGAAGAAGAAGAAGAAGAAGAAGAAGAAGAAGAAGAAGAAGAAGATGATGATGATGATGAAACTAAATATAGTACATTGACTTATAGTCTAAAACTTCTTCTTCTTCTTTTTTAAACTCATTACCATGAAATTGGATATATGATTTGATTAGTAATGTACTACTTTGGTTGTACTTGATAAGTCAATTATGCAGATTGGAATGTAGTTGCCCCTTGAATATAGGAAATCTTACACATAAATATTTGATGTAGAATTGAGTATATGAGATTAAAAATAAAAGATCTTTTTGGAATAAGAGTAGAGTTAATATTCATTCCACAAGGTCATTTAAGTGCAAAAGTGTGACTACTTTTTACGACACTTGCTAGTTTGTTTTTGAACAATAAGCTGTGAAGATACTGAAGATTTTTTTTTTATCGGTAAATGTTAGTAGTTAGTTACACCAAGTCCCCAAACACTCCAAGAATAAACTCCTAGCCAGCCTTATATCTCTCATCTCCAATTCGTTCCCAAAGGGAATCGAACCTGGGTCACTCACTCAAGTGAAGATACTGAAGATGAATGGGGAAATACAGGAGCTTTTTAATTATTTTGGAGTGTTGGAAAGAGATTGATTGTTTTATAACTTTTTGTGGGTAATAGAAACAATTAATTTTATTTAGCTTTGTTGGTCTCTTTGCGGTGAAGGTCTAACGGGGTGAATAGACCTTCAAACGAAGCTATAAATTTTTTAAAACAAGGTGTAAACTAGAGTCTTCTCAGTACCTTTGTTTTAAAATTCACAAGTGTTTTGATCAAAAGTTACAGTTGTAGACTATAGAATTTATAGCTGCACAGTTTGTAAACAAGCAAATGATAACTCAACTTGTAGATATCTTTTCGAATGTGTTTCTCACACTTTAGAAAGTGTATTGAGAAACTTCTGTGAGTAGCAGAAATAGTGTAAGTGTAAATGAAAAACAATACAAACAACTGAACATATAGCTTGTTGATGTGAGTGTTGAGACCAGTGCTGATCACATCTGGAATCACACCCATCCTCCAGGATGTTCGTTCTAACGACTAAGTTTTTAGTATTGTTCGAATTGTCTTTGCTATCATTTCAGGTCAACATCCTTCAGGAAACATGTTCCAATGATTAATTGCTTAGTGTTGCTTAAATGGTTGTCCTTGGTGTTGTCCCTAGTCAACGATGGTCAACGACGGTTATTCTCATGTCCCAGAATATTCATGATACACCTGGAAGGATCTGGAACATCTGGAAGGACCTGGAATCAAAGGAACCGAAGAGTAGAGAATGGAAGTTACCTCAACTCCTACAAAAGTGGATCTCAACTTTTCTCCATTGTATCTATTAGGATATTCTTGTTAGATGTTTTGATGATATGATAAACCAATCAGCTTGTAATAGGACCAGCTGAACCTGTTAGTCAGCTGATGAATAGTTAGGATTAGATAGGTTTTTGGTAAGGGGGAATAAACCTTGCTGCCTAGAAGATCCAAAGCTTTCATAGAGAAGAAGATCAGCTAAGGATTTGAAGACTTAGCAGATTCCAGAAGACAGAAGACCTGAGCAGCTGACACTGGAGTACCTGGAGCAGAACATCAGAAGAGTCAGATCAGCTGATGTCAGAAGATCAGCTGAGCATGTCACAGACAAGACTAAGACCAAGGACTGAAACTTCAGACGAAGTCCAAAGATATCAGTTGAGGAACACATCAGCAGACCAGCACATCAGTTGAGGTCCCAATACCAGCAGACTGGTACACCAGCTGAGGTCTTGTGCTCCACCCAGATTCTACGGAATCACTTTAAGGGTTGACTTGCGACAAATAGAAGATTCCCAGAATAGAAGATCAATCAATCAAGGGGACAAACTTGATTGATTGAAGATTGCGAAGATTTCTGGGAATCATGAAGAAGATTCAATCAATCCCGATGATTGATTGATTCCTAATTTATGGGAGTTCAGATCTCTAGTCAATCCCAACGGCTAGTTGATTTGAACCTATAAATAAGAGTACCGGTGAAGATTTCAAGGATTGATCTACACGCATTTTAAGCCTGCCGAAACTCTGTCAAAATCTTCACTCGTACTCAACGCCATTCTTTCATATTAACCCTTTGTAAGCTTTGTAGAAGCTGTTAGAAGTCGACTGCTTTCAAGCATAGACATCTGTAAGAGAGTTGTACTCTCAAAGTCTGTGAGTGAGTGAGAGAGAAGTTAGTGGAGAGCCCCACAATTCCAGTTGGATTGTGGAGAGTGGAGTAGGACTTTTTGTCCGAACCACTATAAATTCTGGTGTCTGGTGTTCTTTATCTTTATGTTCTTAACTGTGCACAAATCACTAAAAAGCGTTTTCCTTAAAACGTTTCTGCACAAACTTCACAACGCACATTATATAAAACCAGACTGCTTTCAAAGTAATCTGCTGATTTTATAAATAGGTTTAAAACGAAAAAGTTTTGAAACCTTTCAAGTCTATTCAACCCCCTCTTCTAGACTTGAACTTGTGTTTCTTTCTCTTAAACCTGCCTTTGGGACCAACAAGTGGTATCAGAGTTGTGTGTCCAAAAGACCACAGCCTGATAAAGCTTTTGGTGGTCACCTGGACAGATCCCTGAAAACAGTTTTAGAAAAACTTGTGTGCAATTTATCTAACCACTTGCATATATGACTTCTTATAAGAAGAGTGGATCCAAGACAAGGAAGTTGCCTGAATTTTCCATTGAAGGCTATGACTACTGGAAGTTTAGAATGGAGAATCATCTTGGAGCCATTCATGATAGGGTGCTGGATGTTCTGGAGGAAAGGCCTATAAAATTCTACTGGGAAGCAGTAAGTGATGGCAAGACTCCAGAAGCAGAGATCAGCGAAAGAAGGAAGCCAGAAAAGAAGAAGAGTGAACTAAATGATGCTGAAAGAAAACTCTTCAATCTGGATCAAGTGGCAAGAACTGAAATAATTGAGACACTGTCAAAAGAGTATATTGAGAAGATCAAGACCTGCAAGACAGCTAAGGAGATGTGGGAGAAACTCTCCTTAATGTGTGAAGGGACTGATCAGATAAAGGAGAATAAGCTTCAAGCTGTTCTTCACACCTTTGACACTTCGGAGAAAGAGATCAACAACAAAATCCTGAGATCTCTCACTCCCAGATGGAGAGTGAAGGTGACTGTGATCAAGGAGACCAAGAACTTATCTGAAATGAGTCATCATACACTATTATCTCATCTGAAGGCACATGAGTTAGATATTCAAGAAGAAGACCAAGAAGATGAGACTCCATCATCATCTTCAGCTGCAAAGAATGTTGCATTCTCAGCTACAGCTGATAGTCAAGAGAAATCCTATACTACAGAGGACATGAGCTTAAAGGAGCAGCTTGCTCTGCTGACCAAGAAGTTTGACAAAATGTCAAACAAGTTCTAGAAGTATAGATCTCATTGGAAGAAGAACAAGGGTGATTCTTCCAGGAGGTATCAGAAGTCATCTGATTCCAGAAGACCATCAGATGAGAAGGAGACCAGGTACAAGTCTCCCGAGAGAAGGAGGGAACCAAGTCCCAAGAGAGGAGGAGATGGCATGTGCTATTCTTGCAACAAGCCATGGCATCTCAGCTATAATTGTCCTCAGCTTATACCAAGGGAGAGAGAAGAGAAGAGAATCAAGAGAGATCGCAGATTTGCTGATAAGAGAGCTCTGCTGGCAGAGGAGGAGAAACAGGACATCAGTTCATCCTCATCTTCATCTGATTTTGAGTCAGAGGATGACATCTGCCTTATGGCTAAGGTAGAAGAGGTAAATTCTCCTACCCCCTCTGTTAGCTCATCTTGCTCTTCTACCTATTTTATGGAGTCAGATATACACAAGTTGTTATCTGATCTCCAATCCTCTTTAAAAGTTTGTTCTAAGTTAGAAGAGGAGAACTCTACTCTGAAAGCTGAAGTTCAAAGCTTGAGACAGGACTTGGAAAGTGCTAGACTACCAGTTGTATCCTATGACTCACACGCTAACAAGTCTGCTGACTTGATAGCAAAATGTGAGGAACAGGAGAAGCTGATAGAAAAGCTATTTTCTGAGAATACTGTTTTGAGTGAAGAACATAATCGGTTGACAGCTAAGTTTGATGAACTCTTCAAGCAGAATGAACTGACAATTAAAAATTCACAGCAGCTTCAGCTGAAAGTGGATCAGCTGACTAAGGCAAAAAATGTCGTGTCTGAAATAGTTGAGTCCTCACAAACTGTGAATGATAAAAGGAGTCTTGGTTATCCCAAACCTAAACCATAAAAGAAGAAGAAAGGTGACAGTGGATTAATTAGGGATCATCGGAAGGGTAAAGGGTCAGCTGGGCCTGCATCTGTATCAGAAGGGCAAAAGAGCAGAGGGACAGAAAGGGTCCCAGCTGGACAGAAGAGCACTAAAGCTCAGAAGTTTGCTGGTGATCATAAGGTTTCAGCAGAGCAGAAGAGTACTAAAACTCAGAAGCCTGCTGATAACCAACATAAGTCCAAAGTTTAGAAGTCCCAAGACCAGAAGAGGCATCCTACCCATAAGACAAGGAAGCCTCAGCAGGATCAGCAGAGGAATGATAAGTCTGGGCCATCTCAGCAGAGTAAGACCAAGCGAAACAGACCTCAGCCCTGGGTTACATTTAATGTAACCAAAATAGGCAAGCCTTCACAGGCTAAAGTATATGAGTCATTCAAAGGCTCAAGCCGAAACTACCCTTTTGAGCAGCCCACCTACAAGCCTGTTGTTATCACTCATCGCCCCAGAAGAGATCCTCTGAGGGAGATGATCTTTGTGGACAAGTATGGTAGAAGGTTGAGATCTCTTAAACCTCATAAGGATGATCTCTACCTGTGGATCTAAAAAGTAGAAACTAACCAATCAGGACCCAAAGAAAGGGTACCTAAAGCCTGAGTTTTAATTTCAGACAAGCTCTAGCCCAATAAAGAGAGGAGAAGCTAAAGGTCATGTATGGTACATTGATAGCGGATGCTCAAAGCATATGACGTTTGAAAAGCATCTCCTCCAGGACTTTGTGACGCTTGATGGGCCTAGAGTTGTATTTGGTGACAATAATTTTGGAGTCACCAGAGGAGTTGGTACTCTGCTGATCAAAGGAACAAGAGTTGAAGAAGTCTACTATGTAGAAGGGCTGATGCATAATCTTTTATCCGTATCCCAATTCTGTGATAAGGGATACTCAGTAAGATTTTCTAAGAACTCTTGTCTTGTTATTAATGATTTAAATGAGCAGGTGCTACTAACTGGCCTCAGAAGAGGCAATATGTATCTTGCAGATTTTGTAAGCTGTCCAGCTGACTCATGTTTGGTTGCTAAAAGCTCCTCGGAGGTCAGCTGGCTATGGCACAAGAGATTAGGTCATCTGAACTTCAAGACTCTCAACAAGGTTGCAAGGAAGGGTCTAATCAGAGGACTACCAAATGAGGTGTTTGCATCTGAGCAGAAGTGTAATGCCTGTCAGAGAGGGAAGCAGACAAATGCCTCATTCAAGGATGTGCAGAGTACTTCAATAACAAAAGCACTTCAGCTGCGTCATATGGATTTGTTTGGACCAGTCTCACCTCTTAGCTTCAGTGGAAGGAAGTACACACTGGTGATTGTTGATGATTATACAAGATTCACTTGGGTAGTGTTCTTGTTCAAGAAGAATGAGGCTATGGTCAAGATGCTAGAGTTGTTCAAGAGAATCCAGAAGGAGTTGGACCTCAGCATAGTCAGAATCAGAAGTGACAAAGGTACTGAGTTTCTTAACTCTGTTGTTTCTGACTATATAGGGAAAATGGTATTCAGCATGAGACATCAGCTGCCAGAACACCTCAGCAGAATGGGTTAGCTGAGAGGAGGAATAGAACCCTTAAGGAGGCAACAATGACCATGTTAGCTGAATATCAGACCCCTCAAAGATTTTGGGCAGAAGCCATCAACACTGCTTGCTACATCCAAAATAGATGTCTACCAGTCAAGAGGCATGACAAAACTCCTTATGAGATGTACAAAGGTAAATCTCCTAACCTTTCCTTTGTCCATATTTTTGGGTGTAGGTGTTTCATCCATGATAATGGAAAGACTAAGTTAAAGACTTTTGATGCTAAGGTTGCTGAAGGAATATTCTTAGGATATTCTGGAAGTAGCAAAGCTTATAGGGTCTTTAATAAGGTCTCTCTTTGTATGGAGGAGACACCCCATGTTGTATTTGATGAATCTATTCATGAGTACAGCAAAGAGAAGCTAGCAGATGAGGTGGACCAGCTGAATCTGTCAGACAAGCCAAATCTGATTAAGGTAGTGGTACCTAGGATTGAATCAGATTCAGATTCAGATGATGAGCCCAAGTCAGCTGATAAGCCCTCATCAGCACCAGATGATGGCACAATGACTTCTGATACTAACCAAGGGGGAATGTCAGACAAGACCGAAGATGAGCAGACCATGGCACCTTAGAGGGGTAAAAAGAAGTTATCTGACTTCCCAGCTGAGCAGATCTTAGGGGACCCAAGTGTAGGTGTTCAGACCAGAAGAAAGATAAACTTAGGTGCTCAGTTCAGCTGTTATGTGTCTCTGATTGAACCCAAGAATATTCATGGAGCTCTTGAGGATCCAAACTGGATTGTAGCCATGCAAAAGGAGCTAAATCAGTTTGCAAGACAAGAAGTTTGGACTCTAGTGGAGAGGCCCAAACATCAGAAGGTCATAGGCACTAAGTGGGTCTTCAAAAACAAGAAGGATGAAAATGATGTTGTGGTAAGAAACAAGGCAAGGCTAGTAGCCCAGAGGTATTCTCAGTCAGAGGGTATTGACTATGATTAGACATTTGCTCCTGTGTCTAGACTAGAAGCCATTAGATTATTTCTGGCCTATGCTGTTTTCAAGGGGTTCAAAGTATATCAGGTGCATGTCAAATCAGCATTTTTGAATGGAATCCTGGCAGAAGAAGTGTATGTGGAACAACCACCAGGATTTGAAGTTGGAAACAAGGTCTACAGGTTGCAGAACGCTTTATATGGACTAAAGCAGGCACCTAGAGCATGGTATGATACTTTATCTCAGTTCCTGCTGGACAGTGGCTTCAGCAAAGGGAAGATAGACAAGACCTTGTTCAGGAAAGAAGATGGAGATGATATCCTTTTGGTGCAGATCTATGTGAATGATATTATCTTTGGCTCCCCTAACAAGCAGATGTGTGATCAGTTCAGCAGACTGATGACAAGCAAATTTGAGATGTCCATGATGGGGGAGATGACTTATTTCCTTGGACTTCAGGTGAAGCAGATGTCCATTGGAACCTTTATCAGCCAAGCTAAGTATGCCAAGAACTTGATAGAAAAGTTTGGAGTCAGTAGCAGCAGAGAAGCTAAGATTCCAATGATGGCAAACTTCAGCATGGATCCAGATGAGGCTGGTGAGAAAGTAGATCAGACTCACTACAGAGGACTTATTTGTTCTCTGCTGTATCTCACTGCCAGCAGACCTGATATCAGCTTTGCAGTAGGAGTATGTGCAAGATTTCAGGCAAACCCTAAAAAGTCTCATCTGGAAGCAGCAAAGAAGATTGTGAAGTATTTGAAGGGTACTTTCAATCTAGGCCTCTGGTACCCAGCTGATGACAACTTTCAGTTGAGTGGGTATTCAGATTCTGACTATAGAGGGTGCAAGATTGATAGGAAGTCAACTTCAGGCACATGTTAGTTTCTGGGAAGTAAGCTGATATCTTGGTTCTCCAAGAAGCAGACCTCAGTAGCTACTTCCACAACAGAGGCAGAGTACATGGCTGCTGGTAGCTGCTGCTCTCAGCTGCTCTGGATCAGACAACAGCTGAGGGACTACCATGTGATCACAGAAGAGATACCTATCTTTTGTGATAGCACAAGTGCAATAGCCATTACTCAGAACCCAGTTCTCCATACCAGATGTAAGCATGTGGACATAAGACATCATATCCTTAGAGACCATGCTGAGAAGGGTGACATCAGGATGGAGAAGATCCACACAGAGAAGCAGAGAGCAGATGTTCTTACCAAGCCCTTAGCAGAGGTAAGATTCAGAGAGTTGGTAATTGAGTTAGGTATGGTAGATGGAGGAGCAGTTCTTTAGAAAGGCAGAGAAAGGTCTTCTAGGTGTTCAGTTGGTAATCAGCTGAGGGGGAATCTACTGAGGTAATCAGCTGATCTGGTATGTCTCTTTATTCTTTCGTGTCTTTTTCCTATCTTGTTATTTCTAACTTGATTCAGGTATAAGTCATGAGAGTTAGACAAGGTCACTTCACTTCAGCTGACCCATATCAGCTGACATAGAGGACCCAGATGAGCAGAAAAGGTTTTACTAGAGGATTCTTCTTATCAGCTGATTTTGCCACGTCAGCTACTCGATAAGTTTTCACTTTTTATGCTTTTAAAATAAAATTTGTTTGAAAAATAAAATCTTTTCAAAAATCTGATAAATCCCTAATTTATAAAAATTGATTTTAGAAAATTGGCAATCAAATCTTTTTATTTTCAAAAATTCCGGGATTTATTACTTTTTCCAAAATTCGGTGTCAGTGGTAATTAATTCTCACTGCCCAAATTACCTCACAAATTTTTTTAATCATTACCTTTTTTCAAAAAGGCGAAATTTTTGGTGGCCAAAACCTTTTTCGAAACCTGACACCTACGCATCACCCCTAAAAATCTCAAAGGTCATTTAATTTGGACCATTGATTTATGTGATGCAACATACCAACCCACGATCTAAATTGATCGGTTTTTTTTTTTTTTTTTAGAAAAACTGCTCATCTTCTCCGATTAGTATATATACCCTTAAGCCTTCTTCTAAAAACTTTTTCGCTACGAAATCTTTCTATCTACCCTACTTTCTCTGCAAGTTTTCTGTGCTACTAATCTCTGTGTTGAAGCTATGGATACCAAGGCCTGGAAGAAGATGCTCAAAAATATGTATGTAGAAATGTGCGTTGATTATGAGACAACACGGGTTCCGGAGATCAGAGAGATACTGAATCTTCTTCAAACTCACAATCTGCAGACTTTCATCTCCATGACACCGCCAGACAACAAGATGTTGAACTATTACGCCTTTCAGTTCTTGCTCAAAGTGTAGTTCAGTGGTAACTCCATCGGATCCATTGTGGATGGAGAGGCTGTAGTGTTGACCAAGGAGGTTGCTGCTCAAATCTTTGGTCTTTCCTCTACTGGTGTCATTCCCAACACGTAAAAAGAATCTGAGCATTTGATTACGTTCCAAACGATGGCAAGGAAAAGCCAGCGGAACAAGACCTCAGGGCTAAAGAAGAATATGCTGAGGAGAAAGTACAAATTTTTTATTGATGTGGTGAACAAGGTTATCCTTGCAGAGCAGGGGAGTTTGGATGCCTTGACTAAACTCTACCTTTGTGTGGCTCGCACCATCTTGGATGGGGTTCAAGGAGACCGGGTGAGTCTGCTATGGTTTCGACTGGAGCAGGAGTCAAATAGATGTGCAAGTGAGATGGTGACTGGAGTGCAGATCTACAAGATCAAATCCAAATGCTCTATGGCTACCAAGATTTCAATAATCTTGAGTCATCTGCTGCCTGAGCATGAATGGAAGCCAAGTGGGTTGTTGACTACAACCGCACCAAGTTCCTCAGGGGAAGCAATCTCGAGACCCTGGGAGATGCTGCTTCAGATTCAGCTGCTGCTTCAGAAGCAGTTGCTCCAGGACCTTCTGCTGGTACTAAGAAGAAGTAGAAGAGAAAGGCTACTGAGCCTGCTGGAAAGGGTCAGAAGAGTAAGAAGTCCAAGAGGGACACTACCCCGGTTCAAAGGAAGCTGTCCTTTGATGAAGATGATACTGCTCCTTTGAGCAGTTTGAAGAAGAAATCCCCAGCTGCTAAATCAACAGCTACTAAACCTACTCTGCTTGTAGATGAGCCTACTGATGCAGAGGAGGAATCAGCTGAGGCAACTAATTTAGAGGAGAAGTCTGCCTCCAACTCTGATGAAGAAGAAGAGGATTCAGCAGAGGCTTCTGTTGCTGAAACTGAAGAGGTTCAATCCTCTAAAGAGGCATCACCAGCAGATTCACCAATCGCAGCTCAGCCTATCAGGTCAGCACAACCCACTCCCTCATCTGATCCCACAAACTTACCCTCACACTCCCTTTCACCTCATGAATCCCCAATATCCCAAACCTCTGCCCACTCTAAACCTCCAGTTGACCCCTCACCCTCACAATTCCCAGCTGGCAATGAACCAGAGGAGGTAGCTGCCTCTGGTGAGCCTTCAACTGACCCCCAACCTCTTCACCCTGAATCCATAGACCTTGACAATCCTAACTCCCCCACTGACCTTGCCCAACAAGCTAGACTCTCTCACCTATGTTCAAAAGGACCCCTTGAACGTGGTGTGGTCATCACTTCCCTCGCCCATCTTTCCCTATACATCCCCTAAATAACCAACTACCCAGCTCACCAAGATCTGCTGGCTGATAGCCTCGCATGGGCACAAGCAAGAGAAGGTCCAGTAACCTTATTCATAGAGTTGCTGAAAGAAATGGGTGAAGCCACCTTCACTACTTGGAAAGAGATTTTGATGGATGCCTTGGAGGTTAAGGCACCATCCCAGCTGACCTCTCCAGAGGGACTTTGCAAGGTGGCTCGGGCTCTGCTGCTCAAGGATGGAGTGGCTCTGGATTGCCCAGAAACGGTGGAGTTTGAATTCATCCCACCAGCAGAGAACTTTAACATCTCTCAAGATGACCAGGTGACTCCTGATATTTTAAATAAAATGAAAGATTATTTTGATGATCATATCAGGGAAGTCAAGGCCACTCTGCTGGCTGCCAAGTCTGTTGCTCCTTCTCTGACTGAGAAGCATGTCCACCAAGTGCTACTGGACCACCGAAACAAGCTGAGGGAAAACCTTGAAGACAATTTGTATGTCACAAGGAAGGAACTATTCTTCACTTGGAAGCAGATTGAACAAACTGCTAAAGCTTTCATTGATGATGCCAATGCCTCATTCTCTGTTGAGTCTGAAAAGATAAGATTGCTCACTGCCAACTTGGAGAAGGAAGTGGCAGAGTGCAGGAACGGTCAGGAGGACCTCCGATCTACTATTCAGAAGATTCCCTCATCACTTCCCTCTTCGTCTACTTTTGATGATATCAAAAAGGGGGAAGAAAAGAACTCAGCTGATATAGCTGCCCTGCAAGCTGAGATTGCTACTTTAAAAGCTGAAATGGCTTCTCTGAAGGCCTTATTAGTGGACAACAATGGTGTTCTATCAGCCAGGATCCAGAACGTTGAAGACTATGTTAAGGATCAAAAAGTGGCACAACAGAGAGCTCAAGAAATGAGAGATCAGAGATTGACTGAAGCTATGCAGAGCCAAGAGGTGGTTGCTGAAGAAAGAGAGAATCAGAAGCGTATCATGAACGCTGAACTTGATGAGAAGCTTGACAGAGAGCTGCAGATGGCAGAGACAGAGACTCTAGAGGAGAGAAACAAAAGGCATGAGCGTGAGATGAATGATCAACTGGAGAGACACTATCAGAGGAGATTGAAGAAAGAAGGAAAAACAGTGCCCCAGAGGAGACTGAAGGGTAAATTTACTCCTGGATCAGACAAACCTCTGATTGATGGGTCTATTGAGATCTTCACTCCTGACATGACAGAAGCCATGATTTCACTCTGGAGAACTATTAAGGCCAGAACATTCATCCAGTTTTATGTCCTTAGAGGAGAAGATACCAGATCATTTGAGGAGAAGAACAGAGAGTTCAGAGAATTGTTGAAGGAGAACTACCCGGTATTCTTTAAGTTCATCACTGAGGTCATGGTCAAACTCAGTGCCCAGCCTAAACTTCCCGAGCTTGAACTCTTCCCTACACCTACTGACGACAAAGGAAACCTCGACTGGACAGAGATTCGGAGGACTTGGTTAGATATGGTGACTCGTTTTCTTCCAACTCTTCCTGACTCCTCTGTCCCTGCTCTGAAGGCTATAGAGAAGAGGTTTTTCGACTGGATGCAAGTGCCAATCAGCAGCAAAAAATCTTTGGTGTAATAGTCCAACTTAGTCAGCTGAGGGTAGGTTTCTGACATTCTTGTAACTCTTCTTGTTCTTAATGAAGTTTTTAAGTTCCAGACAACTTCTTGTTGTCAGCTGCTCTTCACTTTCTGTCTAAGGGATCTTATCTAAAGATCTTCTTTTCTGTCCTATTTTGATCTTAATTTAATTTGTTTATCCTTTGAGATCAGTTGAGTTGGTTTTGATATCATCAAAATGGGGGAATTTGTTAGGATATTCTTGTTAGATGTTTAGATGATATGATAAACCAATCAACTTGTAATAGGACCAGCTGAACATGTTAGTCAGCTGATGAATAGTTAGGATTAGATAGGTTTTTGGTAAGGGGGAATAAACCTTGTTGCCTAGAAGATCCAAAGCTTTCATAGAGAAGAAGATCAACTAAGGCTTTGAAGACTTAGCAGATTCTAGAAGACAGAAGACCTGAGCAGCTGACACTGGAGTACCTGGAGCAGAACATCAAAAGAGTCAGATCGCTGATGTCAAAAGATCAGCTGAGCATATCGCAGACAAGACTAAGACCAAGGACTGAAACTTCAGAAGAAGTCCAAAGATATCAGCTGAGGTGCACATCAGCAGACCAGCATATCAGCTGAGGCCCCAATACCAGCAGACTGGTACACCAGCTGAGGAGACAGATCAGCTGAGGTCTTGTGCTCCACCCAGATTCTACGGAATCACTTTAAGGGTTGACTTGCGACAAAGAGAAGATTCCCAGAATAGAAGATCAATCAATCAAGGGGACAAACATGATTGATTGAAGATTGCGAAGATTTTCGGGAATCATGAAGAAGATTCAATCAATCCTGATGATTGATTGATTCCTAATTTATGGGAGTTCAGATCTCTAGTCAATCCCAACGGCTAGTTGATTTGAACCTATAAATAAAGTACCAGTGAAGATTTCAAGGATTGATCTACAAGCATTTTAAGCTTGCCGAAACTCTGTCAAAATCTTCACTCGTACTCAACACCATTCTTTCATATTAACCCTTTGTAAGCTTTGTAGAAGCTGTTAGAAGTCGACTGCTTTCAAGCATAGACATCTATAAGAGAGTTGTACTCTCAAAGTCTGTGAGTGAGTGAGAGAGAAGTTAGTGGAGAGCCCCACAATTCCAGTTGGATTGTGGAGAGTGGAGTAGGATTTTTTGTCCGAACCACTATAAATTCTGGTGTCTGGTGTTCTTTATCTTCCTGTTCTTAACTGTGCCCAAATCACTAAAAAGGATTTTCCTTAAAACATTTCCGCACAAACTTCACAGCGCACATTATATAAAACCATACTGCTTTCAAAGTAATCTGCTGATTTTATAAATAGGCTTAAAACGAAAAAGTTTTCAAACCTTTAAAGTCTATTCAACCCCCCCCTTCTAGACTTGAACTTGCATTTCTTTCTCTTAAACCTGTCTTTGGGACCAACAGTACTCATTTCTGTGATGGACGAATTCACTTTTCAACTCTATAAATAGATGAGGAATACGTCCAGAAACCAAGAGAGAGACCCCACACTACATATTGAAGCATGTTGGGACAATCTGAGTATTTTGATAAGATCACAAAAACCCTGATGAATTTGCCTAAGTACAGTTGTTCAGGATTGTCTAGTTCAGGATAGTTTGGTTAGGAATTCAGTTCAGGGGGAACGTGCTGAAGACTGAAGAATGTTGGAGTCGACCCAATTTACTGAAGTCTGAAGTGTAATCCATCCTGAAGAAGTCAGAGTCAGTCTTGCTGAAGATTGCCTGAACTGAAGCTGAAGAACGAAGTCTAATGATCTGTCCTGAAGACAATCCGGAAGTACCATTGGCTGATGTTTCTATTGAGTACACTAAGCATACTCAGGACATAACTTAGTCAGTGAAGAGTAAGTATAACCTATCAGGCTGTGCTGAATGCACATAAGACCTGACTTAGGCCTTGGTTCAGTTTACCTGAATCATGTAAGTCCAAAGCAAAAAGATTATACATACTGGGCTGAATAACCTATCAGGCTGTGCTGAATGCACATAAGACCTGACTTAGGCATTGGTTCAGTTTACCTGAATCATGTAAGTCCAAAGCAAAAAGGTTATTTATGCTATGGGACAA
>JAPKLY010000959.1:0-25094 GCA_026898435.1 Prunella vulgaris
TACCTATGATATAAAAGCATTCATTATCCAAGAAAATAAAAGACTATAATGCTTCCCAACAAGAATCCCTTGTTTTAACATCATAATAATGGTCTGTAATAAGGAATATCAAGTATATGGCTGTAAATATAAGGAAAATCAAGTATATGGTTGTAAATATTTTTGCCGACACCCACCATTCTAAGCAAGTCTTTCTTCAACTAGACCTAAAAGAGGTGCATTAGTCACTTAAAGGAAATGGAATGTGTTAACATATAACACCAGTAAACAAGGCAGTCGACTAGATCCGGATAAAGCAAAGGTGCACAAATATAAAAATTACAAAAAATGGATTCATGTGTTAACTTCAGTTACACATCTATCATTGCAGTTCTTCGTGAGCAAGAACCAAGCAAGTTGAAACACATATTTTTCCTCTCACATTATTAATTAAAGAAAAATTTAGAAGTAAAAGCTATACCAAAATGTCATGCAAATTCATCTTTATATTATCAACAGCCTGAAGACGGAGAAAGGCTAAGGTAAGTTGAGCTAATGAATGGAGCTTACCGGTCGAATTGCGTTTGCCTTCTGTAGAATTGCTGTGACTTGTACAGCAGCGGGAGCCCCTGATGATAAATTTGGTTTTGCAGTCCACCCAAAAAAAAGTAAAAACAAGTGTCAGTGCTAGAGGAAAATTGGGATCAACTATGATTGTATTAGAAAGTGATGCAATGTCTGTGTAATGTACTAAGAAACAGAGCAAATAAAACAAAGTTATTCATAACCTGCTTCTGCTTGTTCTATATATTAATCCCATTACAACTGCTTCCCAAATCCTTAACCAACTACACTACACATTCACATAAATACTAATTACCATCAGTGGCATCAGACTTGAGTTAGATTTTAACTAGGAAAAAAAAATTAGCTTCTGCTATATCTTCACCAAAACACCATTCACGATACTTTCCTAATACCATTTCCAAATATAAAAAAATGGCTAATCTACTAAATAACCATCCCATTTTACCTCTTGTAAGAAAATTATAAAATGTGGATTATTTTTTATAAAAAGCTACGAGAAACAGGGTTTTGGTCCATTTGAATTCCTAATTCTCCCCACCATTTCAGTACGTCCCCAGCCATTCCTAAATCCACCAAAAGCCACACAACATTTTACAAGTTTCATGAATGGCGGCAACCGCTCGACCACATCCGCCAACATATCTCCGATTCTCATCACACCTACGACTTCTTCGCCGAAGCTTGAACCTCCGGCCTCGACATCCGCTACAAAACCTTCAGCGATGGATTCCCCCTCAATTTTGACATCTCGAGAATTTAGGGCAAATTTAAATTAGGGCAAAGTTTAATTACCTAGAGAAAGTGCCGTTCACATACGCGAGATAAGGATACCGGCGCGCGACTTTGGTTCTCTGGCAAGGGCACGATACGAATTGTAGAGGTGCGATGGTGGCAGAACGATTTCAGGATGATTCACGGTGGCGTGGGCACGACGGGAAGAGCAGAGCTGCTATGGGTGGCCGGACGGTGGCGCTTGGTGGAGATCGACTAGGGCACGATGCGTGAGTAGAGAAGAAGAGAAGGAATTAAACGTGATTTTTTCTAAGTGTATTGCTGTGTGGGTAGAGAGGAAGAGACGTGATTTTTTCTTAAGTGTTAATATTTATACCTCAATTAATTTATTAAAGAAAAATTAAAAAAAAAGCAACGACAACGAGAAAAGACAACGGGGGATTAAACCCGTTGTCTTTCAGCGCCTTTTTAAATTTACCTCAACGGTTATTCTTAACACAACAGGATTATAACTTAAGACAACGGGTTTAACCAATACCCGTTGTCTTTTCTCCGTTGTCGTAAGCTAATTTTGGCATAGTGTGAATAACATATTATTAACATAAATCAACAAAGAGAATGAAAAATAAATTAAGTAACACATATTTATTCTTGCAAAAATATATATTTTCTTTATTGTTACTTGAAAAGTACAAAAAATTAATTTTTTTAAGAATTAGTAACACAAATTTTGCCTAATTGTAACACGCATTTGCCCAAATTGTAACAAATTTGGGAGCGAAAAAACTTGGAATTACAATTTGTGCGAATTTTGAAAAAAATATCCAAATCCGACCCGACCCGGTTTAAACCCGCGAAGTTTTCAAAAATAGATATTTCTACAGTAGAAATTTCTACACAAGTGTTGCTCTATATATATATGTGTGTGAGAGAATAAATCTTAATGACGACCATAACTTAGGGGTAGCAAAGTGATGAATGTAATTTTTTGAGGTGATAAAATGAGAATTGTACTTTTTGGGTTGGTATAATTTGAGAACAATAAGTTTTAGAAAGTCACAAATTAAGGTCAAATCAACCTAAATCGGGCCTAAATTCAAATGTGTCTTGGGGTTAATTCAGCCCAGGTTAATTTTGCTTCTATATTCAATTTTAAAAAGTTATTGTTCTTAAATTGCTAGCTTAAACACGCACAATCCTTATTTTGTCAAGCCCTTTAATTAAGTTATAATCCTTAAAAATATTATTCTTATACATACATATTTATATATAGAGACACACTCTTGTGAAATATTTTACATATAAATATACTTAAAATAACATAAATCTAAAATTTTATGGGTCATGGATAGATTCAAGTCAAAATTTATGGATGCTAAGCGGATCAAACCGAGTCAAATAAATTTTTTAGAAAGTATTTGCACAAGGCTTATTCATGTAATAACATACTTTTTATTAATTTACATGTGTTATTCCATGGAAAAATAGTTGTTTCTATAAAAATAAATATTTGTGAAAAATAAATATTTATTCTTATTAATACATATTTTGTGTTTATATTATATGAAAAATATTTATTTCTATAAAAATAAATGAATATATATAAAAAAAAACATTTACTTTGATAGTAACACACATTTGCTCACAATTACTAATCATCATCCCTTTAAATCTAGCATTTGAATATATGTTTCATATAGTAGCACATTTTTACTATTTTACATATGCTATTATATTAAAAAATAATTATAATTTCTATACAAAAAGTAAATAATTTGTGAAGAACCAACATTGTTCTTATAGTAAACAAACATTTGTTCTTATGTTATATATATGAAAAAATAGTTATTAATGTCTAAAAAATAAATGCATATATATATAAAATATACTACTATCTAGTTTGATAGTAATATACATTTTACTTTACAATAACATGTATTTACCCATATAATAACACAAACTGGAAGGGAAAATTCTAGAATTAATTTTGCGTTGAGATTTTGGAGGAAAATTGTCTAGATCCAGGAGGTTTGCAAATTTTATAATATGGGTTATTCTACGGATTCTATGTAGATCCGTAGTAATATATATCCTATTCTAAATGAGTGTTTATGATATAGTATAATTGTGGCCCCCCAAAAATTGATAATATTTTCGGGCCACTCATCCGACTCAATATATGTTACTCCTTCTATTCCGCATATATTCATAAGAAGGTTTAACACAGTTAAAAAAAGAATTTTCAAAATCGATTTTGCAAAGGCTTATGACACAGTGGAGTGGGACTACTTAGATGAAGTTATGGAGAAACTGAATTTTAACAACAAATGAAGAAGGTGAATGAGGAGCTGTTATTCTACGGCTTCAATGTCAATATTGATAAATGGAGGTCCTACTGAGGAATTCAATTTAGAGCGTGGATTAAGACAGGGCGACCCTTTATCACCATTTCTATTCCTATTGGCTGCAGAGGGCTTGAGTAGATTGATTTCACGAGCAGTGGAGAAAAGGGAGCCGGTGGGTGCAGTGATTGGGAAAGATAGAGTGGAGGTATCACATTTACAATACGCGGACGATACAATTTTTATGTGCTCTGGAGATCCATGTAACATGAGAAATGTAAAATACATTCTCCGCAATTTTGAGTTAATATCAGGATTATCAGTTAATTTCCACAAGAGTTGTATTGTGGGAATTAATATTGATCAATCAATTGTTAAGGAGACATCAAACTTTTTGGGGTGCGAGATTGGAAGGCTGCCTTTGAATTATTTGGGAATGCACGTAGGTATTAACCACAAGAGAATCTCGGCTTGGTCGAATTTGGTGACGAGAGTTCGTAGGAGACTTGCAAAGTGGAAAGATAAAAACTTATCCTTTGGTGGACGCATCACTTTGGTTCAATCTGTACTCTCTTCTATTCCGATCTAATGGTTTTCATTTTACCGTATTCCAAAAACTGTGATTAGAGAGCTCATTTCTATTCAACGTAATTTTCTTTGGGGGGGCTGTGAGGAGAGAAGTAAGATACCTTGGATTAGTTGGGAAGTAATTTGCAAAGATAAAAATAAGGGGGGGACTAGGGATTCGGGATCTGGAAAAATTTAACGTGGCTTTATTAAGTAAATGGATTTGGAGATTTTTGAAAGAATCGGAGAGACTCTGGGTAAGAATTATCAGGTCTACATATGGGGGATTGGAACGGGTATCAAATAGGTTAGAGAGTCGCGAGAAAGGAAGGATGAGGGGTCGAGGGAGTAACACTCCTGTATCGGGATGGTGGCAAGAGTTGTGTTATATTTATTTGGGTAAGCAGGGTAATGGAGTGAAACAAGACTTTACAAAAGTGATCGGCGATGGAAAAGAAACTTTTTTCTGGAATGATGAGTGGCTCGGTGATGTGCCTTTATATAGAAAGTTTGTTAGATTATTTAGGATTAGTTTGCAGAAAGAGTCGAGGGTGTGTGAGATGGGGAAGTGGGGGGAGCACGGATGGGAATGGGATTTGAAATGGAAGAGAGATTTGAGGGTGTATGAGCAGGAGTTACTTAACGAGTTATTGATTTATCTTGACTGGATCCATTTAAGACACAATGAGCAAGACTACTGGCAGTGGAAGCATTCAAAGGATGGGTTATTCACAACCAAATCTGCATATCTCAAGGAAGTCAATGGAAATGAAGATGATACTGACTCGAGGAAGACAATACTAGCATTTAGAAGATTATGGTCGAGTTTGGTTCCGAGGAGGTACCAATCGATTATCTGGAAACTACTTGATAATAGGATGCCGATAAAAGAAAAACTCCAGTAATTCGGAATTATTTCGGACGTGGGTGAGATTAGATGCGTAATGTGCGGTGAGGAAACTGAATCTTCTACTCTTTTTCTAGTTAATTGTAGAGTTGTTCGCAGTGTGTGGCACAAATTATACAAGTGTTTGAATGTTGAAATGATCCCACATTGTCATCCTATCACTAATTTCTTACAACACAGTGAGATATTAGGAAAAGGCAAGCGGATCAACATTGCTTCAACAATATGGATATGCACATATTGGGTGTTGTGGAATAACAGGAATAATATATGTGACTTTCAGCAATATAGCACCTAATGTTGATAGAATAGTCTGCAACATCAAGGCAAGGACATGGAATTGGACTACTACAAAAGCAAAGGAGTTACAAAATTTGAGCTTTACCGACTGGAGTGAGAGGATTTGGGAATGCATACTGCTGGTGGAAAAGGCAAATAACTAGAAATGATAGATTTGTTGATTTTGGCAAGGAGTATTATTTTGAATAGGTTGTGAGCAAAATTTTGATCATTTTAGATGGGAGTAAATAATTTATCTCAATTATGTAAGGATTGGAGTATCCCTTGTATTCCAATATTTTAGTATCATTTTTCTTGCCTGATCAAAAAAAAAAGTAGAGTATATAAATGTGAAGCTAAATACTCCCTCCGTCCACGAAAAATGGTCCACGTTGCCTTAAATGACATTCCACAATAAACGGTCCACTTACTTAAAATGGAAAACTTACTATCATTATTTTTATTTTTTATACATATATACTCACTTTTACACATCACATCAAATGCTTTTTCAATAATTAAATACCTTTTTATACCAATATACTTACTTTTACACATCAACATCAATTTTTCTTAATAACCGTGATTTGCCAAGGTAGTCCAATTTTTGTGGACGGAGGGAGTATAATAAAATAAAAATATTGTATTTTATTAACATTTGTATGAACGTGATTTTTTTTTAATGTGTGATAAAAGAGTTGATACGTGAAAAATGTGACAAAATGTAGGGACAGAGGGTATACTTAAATTTTTGCATTAAAATAGTTATATTTTAAATTTTTTATTTTACATACATTTTTGTGATACTTCTTTCTCAAACTAAATTTACATTTTAAGTATCTGTTTGGTAGCCTAAATAAAGAGGTTGAAAACACTTTTATCTAAGTCGTTTCTTATGTTTGATAGCTAATATTTTTTAACAGTGTAGGGATTTTGCTTTCAATCTTTGCCGATGGCGATCTTCGGTGAAGCCACCATCGGCATGAATTTTGAGTTTGAATTTTGGGCGTGAGATGTGGATCCATCTATTTGGGCGAATGGATCGGAATTCTTTTTGGATTCAGAATTTCTCCATCACTTGGGTAGTGGCGGCGGTGGCGGTGAGAAAGAGAGGTGGTGGAGATAATGGTGGCGGAGGTGAGGAAGAGAAGTAAAAATGATGGTGGCAGCTGTGTGTATATATATATGCCTGTATATGCAATTGTGAATATATATGGTGGTCTACTCTGTGCAATTGTGTATATATACATTTTTTATTTATTACCATAAGTAATCTTGTGTATTAAATAAAGTTCTCAATATATCTCGTATGCTTTAGTTTTGTATGTATCAAATGTACCGTGCAATTTAAGTGTACTTTTATAAAGTTACATGTAGTATTGTTAAAAAGTCGCACGTGTTATTACTGAAAAAGTGAATATTAAAAATATACTTTTCAGTAATAATTTGTACGATTTTCCGTAGTATTTTGTGTAATTTTAAAAGAATGCACTTAAACTACATAATGTATTTTGTGCACAAGAGACTTACTCATCCAGTATAATTTACTCCCTTCGTCCCACTATAAGTTGCTCTTTCTGCCATTTTCGTTTGTCTCACTATATGTTGATCATTTGCTTTTTTACCTTTTTTGGAAACTACTATTCACTTCTTTATTATTATTTTCGATATTTTTTTACACTATATCCTTTACATTTTCACTTTTCTCCATCACATTATTTATACTTTTTCATTTTTTTCATCACATCATTCGTATTTTTCCACATTTACCTTAATTCATGTGCCAAAAAACAACGAGCAACTTATAGAGGGACGGAGGGAGTATGTCTTATCAAACAAAGGTAAAATATTATTTAACACTCTAATAAACATCAACAAAAGCCACTCAACCTTAAGTTTTTTCTTAAAGCAAATCCTACCTTCTTTTCTCATAGTTGCTACCAAACCGAGCCTAAAACTCAACTAATTAGACAGAGATATGTACTTACAACACAAGGGGTTGGGTCACACACGACACACATACCCTTTGCCTCGCAGATATATATTATGTACACGAAACATATATACATTTAGAGTTAAGGGACGATCTTCAGATCAAATCTTTTTAGTGCAAACACTACGAGCTTACTAATTTCTTCGTCGTTGGAGATTTTAATAGAATTTGTTTCAATTGCTTTTAATAGACGTTTGGCCTGCATCTTGGAGAACCACCCGCCATTGGCGCGAATCGCCTCTCTCAGCTCCTCCACGTTTATCCGACCGTCTCCGTCCTTGTCGAATTTCGACAGCCATTTCTTGAAATCCTCTATCGACAGTTCTCCCTTAGGAATAACCTTAATTGCCATTTCTTAATTGATGCAGCTAGCTAGGTGTATATTTGTGTGTGTATGTTAGTATGCCAATATATTCTAACCATGCCCTCTATTTATTGTGTGTATCAATAAAAGTTTGATGTTATAAAATATCTATCATACAATACTTTCTTGTGGAATCAGAATATATATACTAATGGAGTCAAAAGTTGAGATCATTTAATACCTGGAATATTTCCTAAGATTGATTAGTCTAAAGATAAAACGCTAAGGTTGGGTTTGTTTTGGGACTCACACGGGTGGTCTTAGAATTTTGCGTTCTCTGTTTTTATACGAGTTTGAGATTTAAAATTCAATTTTCAAATTTTATATTCAATTCATACCTACAAATACCTAAAAACATATTCTACAAATATTTATTAAACCTACTATTCAAATCTCAAAACAAGCACCTATATTTACTATTCATACATCTTAGTCAAAATTTCTAGATTTTAAAATCTTAACTTATTTCACACACTTAAATTTCAAAATAAACATAACCTAACTAGGGAAAATGCACTTTTTATCCTTCAACTTTAGTAAATTTTGATTTTCTTCCTGCTATCTTTGAACTTTTGATTTTTATTTTATAAATTAAAAAAAGTTGTGTTATGTATCTGTTACTCGCTACACTAGGTAACCTTTAGGTAAATCTGACAATATACCAATTTTTATTTATTTATTTATTAATTAAATAATGAGATGGACTAGTTTAGGAGTGAATCACCTCATATACTACTTACATATGTCCAAATGATGGGGCATAAATGGTAAATCCCCAATTTCACCAAAAAACAAAAAAACCAAAAATCAAAAGTTAAAATTTGAAATAGAATTTAATTATTTTCAAATAAAATTTAAATATAAAATAACAAAAAGTCACTCAAAATTTAAAATAATTTTGGGTTAGTAAGTGTGTAGATATTGTTTAATTGATTTAATATTATTTTTATTTACTTTATAATTAGTTAAAATAGATTGACAAATAAATAATAAAATTAAATGCTACATAATAAAGTAAATAAAAATAAAACTAATAAAAAAATATCATGTCAGCGTATTGTTAATGAAATAATCGGAGTGCGTGCTTAAGGAAGTAATTAATCAAGTCCGGATTGACGTGTCCAAGAGAATTGATCGAACATGAAGAAAAACCAGATCGAAGAACGCTCTGACGAGTCACCAGTTATTAACGAAGTAATGTGGTGACGAGTCAGCAGCTTATAGTGAAGCAGTTAGCTGTTCAGGAGCTTCTAGTGAAGCAGGCTGGTGATGATCCAGCAGCTTGTATTTTCTATATAATGTAACCGAATTCATTCGAAGAAAGGACACGAAATTTTTACCCTAACGAAGTTCTGCTCGAACAACGAGCTTATATAAACGACCTGCTTACTCATAAAACCTCGCATATTCGTTTATTTCAGCATATTGTTGGTGTAATTTTCGTAAACGCGATTATGTGGCTATTATTGAAAAAGAAAGGAAATGTTGCTGGCGAGATCCAAATCTTGTTTAATTATTTATTTGGGCTTAAGAAAAATTGGGCCTTATTTAGTCATGTAAGAAATTTGGCCTAATTTAATTAAGTCCGATAATTTTGGCCAGTCTCAAATTTTAAGAGGGAAAAATTACTTTGCAAGATTTATTCATAGGAATAAAAATTACTTTTTCAAGTAATCAAATTCCCTGCGGAAACAATTGTTTTTAAACAATTAAATTCCGGAGGAAAAAATTGCTTCTTAAAGCAATTAAATCCCAGAGGAATAAATTATTTCTTAAAACAATTAAATTCTCAGCGGAAACAATTACTTTTTAAACTAATTAAATTCCCAGAGCAAAAATTGCTTCCTAAAGCAATTAAAGTCCAGAAGAACAGAATTGCTTGCTAAAGCAATTAATGCAAGCAATGGAACAAGAAAAGAAGAATTGCTTGCTAAAGCAATTAAATTCAAGAAGTAAAGCCCTGACAACGGAGATCAATCACAGTCTAAGGAGTGCAGAAAATTGGTGACCTTGAGGATTAATTCCAGTTGCATGTCGAAGAATATATTTGATTGCGAAGAAGTTATCGATATATTTCCAGAAGAATTGCCAACCATCCTTGAAGACCTTCGCTCACAACTGGAAGAATCCAAGAAGAACAAAAAATTAGAGATCTTGCCCGTGAAGAAGTACACTAGCTGGTCACCTATTCGTCTGAAGAAATCATCGAAGTTGTTCGCCTGAAGAAGACCCAGTTGTTCACCTCATAAAGAAGAAATTGCACCCACCTGCTCACCTACTCACCTGCTCGTCTGCTCACCTGTTCGTCAGAAAGCAGCTGACATTACATAAAATGTCTCAAAAAGTTTCTCAACCTCGGGTGACATCGCACGGGGGAACAACAACCACTAGAATCAAAGAGCACCAGCGTCTGAACAATCAACAGCAGTTCAAGGGGCAGCAATAAACAGGCAACAGGCATAACACACCGGAGTTCCAGCTGCCCAGGGTACTGAAGCAGCAACAACAACAGGGAGCTGCCGGTCCTTCCGGGATGCGACCTGAACCGGAACCCGTTCTTGAACGGGTTGTTCAGCGTCAACCCGAGACCGAGGCTGACAGCGTGAAGCAGCAGCAGCAACAGGGAGCCGCCGGTCCTTCCGGGATGCGACCTGAACTGGAACCCATTCTTGAACGGGCAGTTCAGCGTCAACCTGAGACCGAGGTTTACAGCGAGCAACGGAGAAGACGAAAGGAGCGAGGGAAACAGAAGATAACAGATCGACTGGGCCCGCAGGCAGACGGACTTGGAGTGTGGTAGATGAATCTAGTCATAGCACACCGCAGAGTAGATTACCGGAGCGGCGAGACAACAAGTCACATGGGCAACCCATGTCGACTTCTCGTCCTCTGAGTCGCATGTAAGAAGCATATCAATGAAGACAGCTGTTAGTCCATGAACGGCTACGTTGGCCAGCGTTAGGAAGGTTAGACCCTGATGGTGCTAAAAAAGAAACTAAGATTCCAACGAAGTCACACCCAAACGACCGAGTGTCCGGCTCCCCTCGCTTTAAGCGAGAGGAACGGCCTCCACGTCCTAGCGGAGAGACTTCAGATACAATCTTGTTGCCAATGAAGAAAGCAATTGAAGACCTTCAGGCCAAGGTGTCACTACACCCGGAGGACAATTCAACCCCGCAAATCCCATTGTCACCATCGATTTATTCGGTACAGATCCAGCTGAAGATCTGGTACCCGATATCAAATCCATATGAAGAAAGTTCTGATTCAAAGCATCGTGCTTCACTCAAAAGCATCGATTGACGAACCTTGTTCAAGAAGAAGTGCCCAAAGCTCCAAATCAAACGCTCCGGCCCATATTTCTCAAGCAGATGGAAGAGAGCAAATGCAATTGAAGAACACGAAAGAATCAATACACAACTCATCATGGAGTGACGTTACAGAACGATGACCCGTCCAAGATAAATCAAGGCAACTGATGGTGAAGAAGCTAGATCCTCACAAAGAAAATAGGTCGCAACAAATATCTGGAGTATCTATTCAGAGTGAAAGACTGTGTGAATCCTCTCGCTTAGACGATTGGATCATGAACAGTTTCCCGATAATAGATCCTCTAATGATAAAAAGTTTGACCTATAAGTAAAGTTATCAACTCATTCAGAGGGAAACATAAGCTAATAATCACCAACATCACCTCAATTTCCTATTATCCCAGAAGCATCCATTCAAGAAGAAGTCCAACATTTGACAATAAAACTAAACAAGGGAGAATCAGACTCCAAACAACTGCAACGCCTTGATCTGGGAAAATAGAAAAATGAAAGGAGGTAAGATGGGTCAATCAAAATGTCAAGAAAGAAAAATGACATTTGAGTACTGCCTATCGGGGCCTCCACCTGAACATGAAGACGATATAAGCTAAAGACCAAACTACAAAACACGCAGGCAGATGCATTAGCCCAACGGCGGAAAGGGGCAGGAAGAGGACAACGACTGGATCAAACACTCGACGTCCCAACAATATCATCAATAGAAAGGAACTCCTAGTTTTTCCTTGAAAGATCAAAAGTAAAATGAATCCTAACAAGTACTACGCATGTCATCAGAGTATCAACCACAACACAGATGAATTCCAAGACTTGTTGCGGCAATAGCAAAGATTTTATGAAGATGAAGAAAATCCCCGACGAGAAGGCCACGAATCGCCTAATCCATCAACTCTGATATTGGGGAAGTTTTCGTCACACATATATATAAGTCTTGTACAAAAGGGCTAGACTTTCAGTTTATCCTTTTGTACAAGATGAATGCGAAAATAATCTGCCGTATATGCCATTAACAACATGCAAAATTCCTGTGTTGCAGAATCATGCGAAATGTTTCTTGAAAGTTCTCCCGTATGAACTGAACTGGGACCCAAGAAGTTGGCTACCTCGCGAGACGAAGTAGTACCAATGGAGGTCGAACATTCAGAAAATGTACAAAGGGCAGAACATAATCAAGACACAACAATCCTAACGGAATTAGCGCCTGAGAGACACCTCATGAACGACGAATGACCGAACGAGTTCCTTCTCAGCCAAGACTTCAAACCCATATTGGAATGTAAACGTCGACGAGCCTATTTAAAAGCACGCAACGCCAATAGAAGAGTTGATGACAAATCAAGAAGCACATGCCTTCCAGCACGATGATTTAGCACGCAAAGATATTATGCGTATCATCATAATATTGAATACTACACCAGCAAGTGCATGGAACGGCAAGCCAACTTCAAGCATTCCTTTCAAAGGATTGCCAGTCATCACACTTCGTGAAGAAGACTCCAACTATCTTCGGATAAATAGAGTTTTCATCCTCTCAAGCCATGCTTTGGTAGATGACACATTTATCTCTTTGTTCACTCCAAAGCGATCATCCACATCACAAGCTGTCAGCACCTCAACAAAGAAGATATATGTTGATTCCATCAGAAATATCTGGCACACACAAACAGTTTGGAGGAACTGGCGAATACTGGAAGATATATCAATCTCTAGGAAAGTAACCTTCATCAACATTATTTTGACAAAGGCTTTAATCTCAATATAAACCAGAGCATCGTCGACACTTCCTAAAACACTTAGGAAGAGAAGTCACAGATATTTCACCAGGTAAAATTCTCGAGGCATCTGTCCAAGAGAGACAACTACACCCACCAAATGCCTCCGAGCAATAATTCAGACGACTAACCGTCTCTATAGTCACAGGTAAAATCTTGCTTAAAAGCTCTACGAGCTAGCAAGTCTCTATCACTCATGCAAGCCTTCTTAAAGGTTAGCGAGCAATCTCATGCAATCCTTTTATCCCGTCTTTATAGGCAATGATATCTAGCCTATATTGACAATGCCACCCGTATAGGCGATGCGCCTTCTCGAAGCAATAATTCTTCTTGAAGGCATGATAATTCCGCCTTTATAGGCGAAGACTCGAGTATTCCATCTTTATTTGCGATGTCCATTCCGCCATATTGATGATGCGCCTCCCAGAGGCATGATTATTCCGTCTTTATAGACGATGCCGCGATGCGCCTCCTAGAGGCATGAATCCGCCTACACAGGCAATGCACCTTCTTGAAGCGATAATCCTTCTTGAAGGAGATTATACTATTCTTTATCAACAATGCAGGTTGGCAATTCACAATCAACATTTCAAATCATTCAACTCCTGATCATAAATCACAATCAACAGTTGAATGGGGGCCAGGAAGCAAACATGAAGAAATGTTGATAAAGAGCAGTTTTTTTCTCTGTTGCGTTTGATTTTCTTGGTGGACTTTTCCGAGCAACAGGTGCAACAGCATGAGCTACCGGGGTAGACGCAGACGCCGGTGGTGCCGGGATTCGAGCTCCTCTCTTCTTCCGTAACACCACCATTTTAGATGGCAGGGTCCATTTTGGGTTTGTTCAGTCCGGTACCAAGAGCCATTACTCTCTTGCAAAAAGTATTGAACTGGAGGAATGAAAACTATAATGCCTTGATCTACAATGGAAAACAACAAATTATCAGGAGACAGGTAGGTCAAAGACGTCGAGCTGGGTTGTCTAACTTAAGCAGACAACTCAGGACTCAAGCAAGTAGTTGCAATTAGCTAGTTGTCTGACTCAAGCAGGCAGCTCAAGCACTCAGACGAACAATTCGATGAACAGGTATGCGAGCGCAAAACCATTGATGCCTCAACACTACACTGAGGGGCATACAGATACACAAAGTCATCAAGAAGCAAGAAGCTTGAATTCATACTGATCACAAGCATCGGACAAAGGAAGTTGTGGTCTCTCACGCCACGATGTGCGTTTTGTTACGTCAACGACGAATGGAATGTGAAAGATAATATTTTTTCAGTAAGCGATGACCAGGAAGGATTGCAGTCCTACTTGAAATTGCCTGAAAGTGGCTTTCTTGGTCAAATGCGCCCTTTGCCGGGCACGCTCCTCATACAACGACATAAAAGGTGTCAGAGACCATAAATGTCCTAAACGAGAGCGAAGCGTCTTGCACTTCTTGAGCGGATAAGTTACGGTGTCAGACACCTAACACATTCCAATCAAGAATTGAGCATGATCGACCATTATAAGTCCACCCTAATTGGGCCGGCAATGTTTAAAAAATATTCATCGCGCTCCACAGGATGACACATTAAACACTCCAGAATAGCTCGGGATAGAAATGTAAAATCCAACGGCAGCGTAGTGCACGCTCCAAATGGATAGTAAAGCATAAAATCCCAACTGAGCACCCCGACGTAAGAGTGCGGATCGTTACAACCTAAAAGGTTATTACGCGAATATTGAAAAGTAGAATGCAAAAACGAGCACCACAAAAAGAACAGGCGATATAAACAGGTAGGTAGGATGATCATTCCCATTCCTTAAAAATGTTCGACAACAACAAAATAAAAACATCAAAAGCATCCTGATCAAGAGAGTAAAGAAAGCCGCAAAAGGAAGCAAAGCTGCTAAAGCAAACAAGCCCAAACAGTTGGGGGCACATTCACCAGTGGCAGGAGTAATTTATCCTTCAACCGGAGTGAATGATGGCATCTCAGCTGGCTAAATTTCATCCATCAGTATGAAAGAAGCAGGGCCCGATACCACAACGAAAGTCGCATAGCAATCAAACTGAAGCACTCGCCAAGAAACAATACATCGAATATTCCAGCAATAACAAAGCATAAAGGATCTCCAGAAAGATCGAAAAGCTACAAATGCATCTACTTGCAGGTATAAAGAAACACAAGAAGTCAATGCTCGCTCAACCCGCACGAATGGAGCAACGAACGCACGGTATCTGGAAGGATTGCACGGTACTTTTTTTTTCCTACGACCGGTTTATCCACAAGGGTGGTTTACGACTAGATTTTTAACGGGCCTGTAGCTTCCTTCTATGTATTCGTAACACGGTTATAGAATCCTGCGAAGCCACACTTCATGCATCTATGCATGAATGTAAGGAAATACAAGCACAAAGCAGACGACAAAGCGAAAGACAGATCAATTCAAGCTCACTCTACTTTCTTAAGCTGGAGAAATCTTGCAAGGATCCAAATAGCTTGATGCTCGTTATTCATCAAACAATCCAAACAAACATCGGGCTAGGGGGCAACTGTTAATGAAATAATCGACGTGCGTGCTTAAGGAAGTAATTAATCAAGTCCGGATTGACGTGTCCAAGAGAATTGATCGAACATGAAGAAAAAACTAGATCGAAGAACGCTCACGAGTCACCAGTTATTAACGAAGTAATCTGGTGACGAGTCAGCAGCTTATAGTGAAGCAGGTAGCTGTTCAGCAGCTTCTAGTGAAGCAGGCTGCTGACCAGCAGCTTATGATGAAGCAGGCTGGTGACGATCCAGCAGCTTATATTTTCTTTATAATGTAATCGAATTCATTCGAAGAAAGGATACAAAATTTTTACCCTAACGAAGTTCTGCTCGAACAACGAGCTTATATAAACGACCTACCTGCTTAGTTATAAAACCTCGCATATTCGTCTATTTCAACATATTGTTGGTGTAATCGATGTTATTATAGCCACATAATTGCGTTTACGAAAATTACATCAACACGTATGACATAAAAAGTAACTTGTAGCAGTAGATCATATAATAAAAAATAAAAAAACCTTTTTCATAAATTATTGGTCGAAATTCAAAAATTCAAAATTACAGCCCTAAATTTGTATACCACATGGGTATGCTTATAAAGTAATACTAGGATATTTTTCTGGATTAGTCTTGTATGCACCAATTACACGGTGCAACTCAAATTCTTTTTTTAAAAGTTACACATGTTATTACTGAAAAGTATATCTTTCATAGTGTAACTTTTCAGTAATAACTTGGGCAACTTTTTAGTAGTAAATTGTATAACTTTTAAAAAATACACTTGAGTTGCACCGTGTAATTGGTGCACAGGAGACTTACTCTATTTTCTTTCTAACAGTTAGACATGTTGTATATGTAAAATTATGTAGTATTAATTATTTTTAAAGTATAGTAATATTATTTGATTGTTGTGGGATTACTCATCAAGATGAAATTATTAGTTAAAGATAAAATTCTATCAATTGCAAATCCACAAATCTATGGTCTAATTCGACATCATCACTACAAAAAAAACACACGTATTAGCGATCAAATTGACCACTTTTTGTCGCTAATAAGATTACCGACCAATTAAAGAGACCGTTTCATTAACGGTCGCTGATATTGCGATCCCCATTACAGTCGCTAATGGAATCCTTTTGGATACCATTTAACGACCGCCAAAGACGGTCACTATTTTTAATTTAACGACCGCCAGCTGAATTTTTACGTAAAAAAAAAAAGGACAAGTTGGTTCAAACCCACGCCCACTTGAGCTCGGGGCGGGGCTTGAACCACTTGGCCAAGGGCACAATAGCTCAATTATGCGCATTACGTATATGAGCCTTTACATGCTCTGAATAAATCGATAGCGAATCAGTCGCTAATATCAATAATTAGCAACCAATATGAAGGTGGTCGCTAAAACACACGTTTTTTTGTAGTGCCATGCAATTACATAGTATGCTCTTTTTTTTCTTTTTTTTTTTATGTTTGATTGTTTCATGTAAACATGTTAAACAGACTGACTCTAATCGGTTAAGACCAATTCCGTAGTGTTGCTGATTACTGAACGGACTACAAGTTAAATTGTTCACTTTAAACTGTCCCTTTATTGTAGATGCCTAATCCTTGAGGGATAAAACTATATACAAGTGGAGAATATTTAAAGAAAGCAAAAGTGATCTTCCATATTTGCAAGAACAAGGAATGCCCGGGAATCTTTTTTTGATAGACATGATTTAACTAATTAACTAGACCACAGTCCACACGTTTCTTGAGTACTAAAAATATGAAGGAGGGGGCTTAAATTAAAGAGATTTTTAACTACTAAAGTTTGTGGATGTGATGGCAGGACTCATGTTATGAGTTATGATGCCACATATTGTTTTTGGGTGTATTCTCGATGGGCCCCTTCATTCAAACTTCTTTGAAATTGCTACTCAAATGTTTTTTTTTAGTGTCTAGTCATATATATACTGTTTTTCATTTGATGGAATAATTCAACTCGTAGAACACCAGTCTTTAATATGCACGGTTAAGTGAAATAATATTGTTTTATCTAAAATTTTCAACTTGGAGTGAGAAATAGGATCAATATATTTATTGGGTACAGAACCTTGAACATTAATGCGAAGCGTTTGGTATGAAAAATTTTCAATGGTAATGAGAGTGAAGATAAATGTATAGTAATTATAATAGGTAATGAGAACAAGCGAGGTACACAACATTGATTTTCCTCCTGAATAATCACTACCCTCATTTGATTACCCACATCTCAACCTATAATCATCATCCTCAATCAATCCCTCATACCACAATCAACAACTTTATTTTTTGTCAATTTATTCCAAAATTGGAGCACAACACTAATGATGTAACCACAATGAACACAAACTTTCATTCAACATATGTAAGGGTAAAGAAGGAAAATAAAATTTCATTTTCATTACCATTGAAAAATTTGAAACAAGCACCTTCTAAGATCTGATATATTGAAAGGTGATGTTAATTTATTTAATAAGAGACGGTCCTTAGTGCATTTAAATCATGGGCATTTACATATTGATTTAAAAAAGTTATTATATTTATAAATTGAGTCACAATATTTGTACAGAAGTATTTTTTTTCTGCACAGAAGCATATTTTTTCAGCACAGGTCCAATTTATAATGTCAATTTTGTGAATCATTTTGTAATTTTTCCATAAATCATTAACTAGCTAGTTTTTAAAAGAATAAAGATTTTGGGAAAATAATTTTTTTCGTCCTTTACTTTTCACCTATTATCAAGAAATTAGTTAAATTTTTTTCGTCCTTATTTTTTTCAAAAGGTTCTGTGCAAATAAAATATACTCCCTCCGT
Organism: Prunella vulgaris; assembly: GCA_026898435.1. Classification (NCBI taxonomy): domain Eukaryota; kingdom Viridiplantae; phylum Streptophyta; class Magnoliopsida; order Lamiales; family Lamiaceae; genus Prunella; species Prunella vulgaris. The sequence goes on from JAPKLY010000959.1 coordinate 18,239, forward strand.
CCCAGAGGAACTTGCAAGTTTTCCTTTTCGGGACGTCCCAAAGGAACTTGTAGGCCCAAAAAAGGAAATTCTTTTATAAACTTCACCCTCACAATATCTACATATTTACACAAAATGTCATTACTTTTTTACTTTTTGGGCCCACATTACACTCAATCCAACTAACTTTTTCCCTTTTTTACATTAAATTTTACCAAATTAACCCTCAAAACACTACTTTTCTTACTTTATTCTACTTTCTTCTTAATTTGTGTGCCCCTCCTCCCTTGCAAATTGCTCTGGGACGGAGGGAGTACATTTTTTGAAAGAAAAAAAAAATACTTGTGTAGATATTTTGAACCAATTTGTAAATATTATTATTTTTTGAACCAATTTATAAATGCCTATATATATCACTTAATCCAATTATGGCTTTTCCACAATTTCTGCAACGACGTTGTCTCCCAGCTCCCCAGAGAATTGCCTCCCCGACACCTTCGACAACGCCCTCAATCTTTAGGAATCAACGGCCGCGATCTCTGGCTCGAGAACACTGATATCTCCCGTGTCTTCCTTCTGAGAAGCAGCATAGCCTACCACGCCGCCCTCGACTTCAATCTGAGACATAAATTCACGATTTTCTATAGAAACGTGAATGTCACTCACGTTTTTATTTAAAAGCAATACACCCCTATATTTTAAAAAAATAATATTTATAAAAAAAAGCCTCCAATTATACGTATAATTTAAATTCCACGTCATAGATATTTCACAAACCATATGAATAATATAGACCTGTGTAGTGATTTGTGCATGCAATAGATCGGCACAAGTTTATTGTACATTTTAACCACCCAACATTTATGGGTTTATTGCACGTGTACAGGACGAACATGATCCAAATCCATTATTCCCTTGTCAATATTTCAGTCCTAAACCATACATTCTAAAATTAGTGTTGTACATTATATAAGCCACACAACTGCCATATGAGAATATAATTAATTTGAGGACAAATTCGGATCAGAGTACACAAGTTGTGGGGTCACAATTGGACCACTCCTCTAAGCATAAAACGATACTCCCTCCGTCCCGCTGTAAGTTGCTAGTTGCTTTTGGGCATACGAATTAAGGTAAAAGTGAAAAAGTATAAGTGAAAAAAGTGAAAAAATATAAGTGATGTGATGGAAAAAGTGAAAAAGTATAAGTGATGTGATGGAGAAAAGTGAAAAAAGAATGGAAATAGTGTAAAAAGTATTGAAAATAATAATAAAGAAGTGAATAATAGTTTCAAAAAAAAGTAAAAAAACAATGAACAACATATAGTGGGACAGACGAAAATAGCAACATGAGCAACTTATAGTGGGACCAGGGAGTATATAGTTTTTTTTTAAAAAAAATTCCAACAACTTTAAACTAAGGCTCTATTTGGATGGATGGATTTGAAAATGAACGGATTTTAAAAAATATAATATAAAAAAGCATATATATCAAACCATGAATTATAAAGAAATGAGAGAGAATGGAAAAAGTAGATGAAATCTCTATATGAAAGGGTAGAGGGGAAGGATTTTACAAATGACATGGTTTCTAAGAGGATTTAAAATTCCTTCATTTTGAACATAAACTCAAATCTAAGTATTTATAAATTCACCTAACTTATTTGAAAAGAGTGGTTATTTGCGTGTGAAATTCACGGATTTCAAATCCACCCATCCAAATGGAGCCTATAATTGCACATTTTCTTGTAACATCGTCATTAAACTGAAAAAAATTAACTTTTAAGAACTACAATTGAATAGTATACAAGTTAGGTGTAAATTATGTGATCAAATATACTTTTGTAAACAACTATGAATAACGTCCAACTTAACTTACTCCCTTCGGCCTCTATTAAATTTCAAATTTTAAATGATATGTATTTTTAGAAAAATTGTTTTATTGACTTTTTGGAACAATGAATGAAAAGAATCTTAAAATAAAATATATATTATGAGAATGTTTTATTTCCATTTGTGCGTTTTGTGAGACGTCTCAATAAGAATTAAAAGTGTGAAAGTTAATTATTTGGGGATGGAGGGAGTAGCTCAGCTTATTTAGACGAACAAAAACTTAAAAAATTATTCCCGAGCATATTGTGATGAAGTAGAGTTGCATTTATATGGGAAAAAAACAAAAAGGGACACACTTTTCCTTTAAATTGCAAATAGGGGCAAGTGTACAATAATTATAAAAAACACACTCAAAATGAGTGTGCAAATATTCTAAAAATTGTACACTTGCTCTCGATAATAAAACAAAAAAAATTACACCTCTTTGTAACTACCTCATTTATATATACTGCATATATATACAACGGGTGCACTCAGCGCGCACACTCTTTCTTTCACATACACGACATGATACACAATAACTAGAGCACTCCAACAATTAGAGTTGGCCCTAGCTAGCTACATACATATATCATTTGGATAATTAATTATCCAAAAATCAAATTAGGACCCTCAAATTAAATTGTTTTTGAGCAAACACAACGAGCTTACTAATTTCTTTATCATCGATGAATCCATCAGAATCCACATCGATCGCCTCCAAAATCCGATTGGCCCTCATCTTACTGAACATCCCTCCGGTCGCACGAATCGCCTCCCGGATCGCCGCCCGGCTCACTCTTGGACCTCTTTCCGGGTCGAATTTCTTTAGCCATTTCTTGAACTCATCCACAGATACTTCAACCTTTTCGTCTTTATCCAATACACGAGGAACAACCTTAATTGCCATGCTTAATTAATTTGTACGTTAATTTGTTGTGTGTGTGTGTGCTTGTAATTAAAATTATACTACGTACTCATGCCCTACTTTATATATAGCGTAGAGTCTTGTGAAGTCTAATCATCATGTTGCCATCATGCATGGAATTCGAATCTATTGACGGTGGAGTCAAAAGTAGCAAGATTTAGGGGTTTTCATTAAACCGAAAAAACCGAAAAACTGAGCCAAACCCGTTCGGTTCGGTCCTAAAATTTTCGATTCTAAATTTAAAATGTTCGGTCTATTCATTTCGGTTCAATTCTGGACCATCAAAACTGAATAGATCGAATTTTAATTAAAAAATTTAATATATTTAATTATATTATATATATATATATATATATATAATATTATAAAAATAAAATGTAAGTCCCAATGTTGAGTAAAACCTTGAATTAAGGTGAACTTTAGAAAATTAATGTTGTGAACTTAATTGTATGTGTTGAGTCAACAATGATTGTTTGAAATCAATTGGAATAAAGAATTTGAAGAACACCAAGATTTACGTGGTTCGATCAGAAATGATCTACGTCCACGGATGAGGGCACCTCTCTCACTAATCGATGGAAGATGATACAGATTACAAGTATTTTATCTCTCAGAGTATATGATCGTTCTATTTTTCGTCCTTTCCCTCTCTATACATATGTGCGTATATATATAGGAGTATGGAATCCCTAATTATTGCTAGTGATCGTAACCACCTAACAAGAAAACTGCTACAGTTGCAACCGAAAATGAATAACTGTCAGAGCCCAACGATCTTCAGTTTTGATTCTGTTAAACTGATCGCCTGTTGTCCAATTTGGAAGTTTAAACTGCTTCATAACTGATCCTGAAATAATTTCTGACTTCGGAGTCAGTATGCTCCTTTCTTGTCTTGTCTTGTCTACTGATATGATATGTCCTCAGCTGAGTCTGAGTACTCAGCTGATATCATCAGTAGACCTTTTTTGTCCTGATCTGACCAGCTGACCAGACCATACCATCCTGACTGACCATCAGCTGACCACCATCAGCTGACCTCCTCAGCTGACCACCTCAGCTGACTACCATCAGCTGACTACGCTGATATCCCGGATGACTTTCAGTAGACTTCTTAATCGATCCCAGCTGACCTCATCAGATGACTAACCATCAGCAGATCTATCAGCTGACTTCCTCAACTGATAGTATAATGTTCAGTTAATCAGCAGTACTTGCTCATCTGATCTTAATTTCGCTTTCTTTGCACCCATAACAGTATGGTATTTATTTAAATATTAATCAAATTTATATTGTATTTATTTAAACATTGATCAAATTTGTATTGTAGTACTCCTTTAATTTAACGGTATTGAACTAAATTTAATGATAATATGTATATAATATTTATTTTGATGAAATATAGGTTTTTCTTATTTTAAAATTATTTTGGACTGAATTGGCCGAACCAAAATAATTCGATTCGGTCCGGTTCGGTCCAATATGTAATTCAATTCGGTTCGGTCCGTATAAAAAAATTCAGTGATTTCGATTCGGTCCAAAACTGAATCAAACCGACCGAAATAACCGAACGACCACCCCTAGTTGAATTACCATGATTATTAATTATTCTTAATACTAGACACTTTTTGTCAGATATGGTAGAAATTCAATTAAAAATTAGGGAAAATAATTTTTTTCGTCCTTTATCTTTCACTTATTATGATTTTTGTCCTCTAACTATTTGAATTTGATTTTAGTCCTTTATCTTTTAAACAGGACGAAAATTAATTTTTTTTTTGAAAAAATAAAGGATGAAAATAATTTTTTTATAAAGATAAAATATGAAAATCATTTATTTAAAATTAAATTCTAATAATTAAGAAGATCAAAATCGTAATTGGTGAAAGATAAAGGACGAAAAAAACTAATTTTCCTAAAAATTAACTAAGACTTTAATTTAAACAAATCTATATATACGTATATGTATATTAATATATATATTGGCTAAGTCATACTTCCAATTTTGATTTTGTGAATCATATATGTTCAATTTCATTGGATGAACAAGTTTCAAATGAGAATTTGCCAATAAATTTTAGTTTAATTGTATGTTGCTGTGAGGATTGTGACTAGTATATTTTTTTATCGGAAAAAGTATTTTTATTAGAAATAGAATATGTTACTGTGTAGTAATACATATTACAGAGAGTTTCACCCCAATAGAGCTTTCAACCCGGTGTTTCCCCTAACTACAACATAACCTTAAAAAGATACTCCCTCCGTCCCAAACATTTTCTTCATAGGCGGAGTTTCACGCATATTAAGAAAAAGTGAAGTATGTGAGTGTGAAGTTAAATAATAAAATATAAAAAGGTGTACTTTATTGACTTTTGTGAGTGTGAGTTGTTTCCTTTTTTGGGGTGTGAAGAAAGAGTTGAGACGTCCATATAAGGAAAGTGTGAAGTTTATCTTGGGACAGAGGGAGTATCATTTACTAATTTATAAATATTTGTACACTCAAATGCATAGGATACACTTGGAATTTGGGCGCAATTTCAATTTAACTTTAATTGATCCAATTATATAAAATTCATGAGTCTAATATCGGGTCGAAAATGATCGAAACTTTAATTTAAAAAAAAAAAACACAGTTACAAGCCGAATTGTGTTTTTTTTTTTTTGCAATGGTGGTATTAGTGACTTGTTTTCCGTGTATTACTTTGACTAGTTCTTGGGTACTACTGACTTATTCTTCAGGTATTATTGATTCATTCTTCGGGTATTACTGACTTTTTCTTAGGGTATTACATGGGTATTACTAACTTATTTTTTTAGTATTACTAACTTGATTTTTGGAGTATTACTAACTTGATTTTTGGAGTATTAGTGAGTTATTATTAGGGTATTACTGACTTATTATTTGAGTATTATTTAGATTGATTCTTATTCTTCGGATATTAATAACTTGTTCTTAAAATATTAGTGAGTTAGTATTAGGGTATTACTAATTTGTGGCCTCATTTCGCCACAAATCCCAATGTTGTTGGGTCTACATAATCAAAGTCCCAATGTTGGATTAATCATCTACAGATATATCCAAGTACACCTACTATAATCATCTGAAATAGTAAGAAAATATCTATAACCAAATACTGATTCTACAGAAAAAGGACCCCAAACATCACAATGGACCAATTCAAAAACACAATTAGATTTTGAAGTACTAATAAGAAAAGAAAGCTTCTTTTGTTTAGACAAATGACATATGTCACACACTATATTAATCACAGAAGTGATGTTTACATTTAAATCTCTAATATGAAACATCTTTTTACTAGAAGCATAACCTAACCTAGTGTGCCATAAAGAGAAATCACAAGAATAAGAAATAGAATTGACAAACTTTACAGGCTTAATCTTCAAAAATTAAAGTCCCAACTTGATCAGCAGAACAAATCATTTTGCCTGTTAAGTTGTCCTACAAAATACTGTGTGAGGATAGGAAACTCACAGTACAATTAGAATTCCTTGTTAAATGAGAGATTGAAAGCAAGTTATAGGTGAAATTTGGAACATACAATACATTATACAAAGTGAGATGCTCATTTAATGTAATGTTTCCTATAAAAGTAGCAATAGTCATAACATTGTTTGGTAACTTAATTTTAATATATGATGGTTGAAGTTTTGAAGTTAATAATTTTAGACTATGAACCATATGATCAGTAGCACTTATGTCTATGACCACGTTTATCAGCGCCCAATATGGGTGGGTTGCAGCTAAAGACAAAAAAAATTCAAAAATGAAAATGGAAATGGAATAGGTCGACGACCCAGGCTGTCTCACAGCACAACTACACAAATTTGGGGAGCCAATCAACTGATGACACATGTCAACTTTTGATCGGTTCCCCATATTTTATAAATAATCTTATTTATCTTAAAAGTTATTAATTTAAAAAAATAAAAAATATACCAAAATTCGTATTTTTTTCATTCTCTATAAATAGAGATCACTCTTGATAAATTTTGGAGCACATTAAAAATCACTCTTTTTTTCCTCATAATTGATTAACAAGGAACAACTTCGCAATAGGCA
>JAPKLY010000959.1:25104-91343 GCA_026898435.1 Prunella vulgaris
GATATATTTTGGAGCACATTAAAAATCACTCTTTTTTTTTCCTCATAATTGATTAACAGGGAACAACTTCGCAATAGGCAAGCTCATCAAAATCTTAAGAATGATTTGATTGAGCACATTTGGCAAAAATTTGGTGATAGTAATTGAATCAAGTTTGTAATTTTCATCTTATTTATTTGTAATTTTATTTTCATTATGTTCCAAATGAATCAAGTTTTATTGTGTGGTAAATTTTTTTCATGTTAATTAGAAATTATTAGTAAAAAAATATTTTTTATTAATTAATTTTAAAATATAAAATAATTATTGATATATATAATAAATAAAGTAAAAGAATAATAAGATAATATAATATTAGTTAACCTAGGTTGAATAGATTGCTGATAAAAGTAAGATAAATAGGTGTATGATAGGTTGTGTAGATAGATGATGGAGAAATAATATTTAATTAAGGGACCTGTGTTGTTTGGGTTGCTGATAATCATGGTCTAATATCCAAGTAAATTGGTCAGATTTCATAAAATTGAAACAAAAATGATTACGTTGATCAGAAGTGCCTTCAGTAAAAGCTCCAGCAACAATTGGCTGGATTATCTCAGGACACTTCTGTTACTTATTCTGTTGCTTAGCATATGACAGAAACTGGTTAAACATATCTCGAGTAAACAGCAAATTGTCATTAGAAATGACAGAAAGTTCCCCAGAATCAGGTTTAGTCACCACATTGTTCAGTTGAGAGTTTAATTTTCTCTGTCCCCTAGGACCTTTCAAGCCAGGAGCACACCCAATGATTTGGAAACACATCTCTATGGTATGACCAGAAGCATCACAGTGGGGACATTTAACAATCTTTTTCTTATTCTTAAAGTATTTGTTATTCTTAGCTAACATTGCTATAAAATCAACTTGATTATAGACAGAATCAGAATGTAAAGACCTTTGAGACTCTTCTCGAAGCAAAAGGGAACACATTTTAGCAAAGAAAGATTAGAAGGTTGAAGTAAAATGTGAGACCTTAATGTAGAGTAAGATTTATCAAGACCAACTAAAAGCTTCATAATAGCATCTCTTTCATGAATTTTGGCCAATTTCGTAGCTAAATCACAAGAGCAGTTAACCATCACTCCACAAGAACATTATAATGCTAAATTCGTACCTTTCCATCAATATATATCCTGTTTTTCGTCAACTACGTACGTACCTCTATATTCTGAGGAAAATATTGCGGAAATAATAATGTTCAAACAACAAGCCAATTAAGGACATGTTTATTTCATGACTAGTTTGGCTGGACTTTGAATTTGCAATCCCTTTGTTTAGGTACTCAAAGTGAGTATTTTTAAATCCTATTAAATCAAACTATACTACACCCTTCAAAAAAATTCTTTATTATTTACTATCTATTCTCTTTATTAGAGTTAATATTATAATTTAAGTTGTGTCCATTTCTTATTCTTGTATGGTTTATCTTTTCAATATGTTGACACCAAAATGACTAAAAATGAGAAAAAAAAAAATCGGACGACTAAAGTTGAACACAAACCAAGTTGACACTAAAATTTAAAATTTAACCATATAAAGAATTTTTTTTTTTTTTTAAATCAGGCAAAGAAACAATTTTATTGCAGAAACCTTATTCCTTAGAGCACCTACTTTATAAGAAAAAAATAGAAGCAAATAGCCAATATTACTCTCTCAAGCTCCATTTCAAGTATCTCGGGGATGTCTTCTTCATATATTTCTACTCACCATCCCATGCGGCTTAAGCCAACTATATATTTGAATTTTTTAGCACTCTGCCTTTTCTCTCGCATCAAATGTTACACCATTGAAAATTAAAATATTTTTCAATTCTTACATTGTTTCAATTGCTTCTATCCATATAGTAGATGTCACTTCCAACAGGTTTGAATGTTGCATAAAAAGTGCTTTAGCGTTCAATATGAGTTGCTATCTCTGTTTTCATCATTTGTATATTTCATCCCAAATAAATAATCTCGTCTTGCACTCGAAAAAAACTATGCTGGACCGATTCCTCTTCTTTCTTGCACATTTGGGGGATTAATACCAAAATCGTCCCATAACTTTTTCACTTTTTCGATTTGGTCCCATAACTATGTAATGTTTCAATTTAGTCCCATAACAATTTAAATGTAACCAAATTAGTCCCGTAACTATGTAATATTTTAATTTAGTCTCATAACAATTCAAATCTAACCAAATTAGTCCCATAAATATGTAATGTTTCAATTTAGTCCCATAACAATTCAAATTTAACCAAATTAGTCTCAAATCGCCGGAAATGACATAAACAAATTAGAGTATTTTTATACTCTCATTAAAAATAAACTAAAATGCACATTTAGTGAGGGTATTAAATCTCCTCACTATTATTTTTTTGACTAAAGAATATTTTTCTTGTAGTGAAATTTGGGATTAATTTAATTAGATTTGAATTGTTATGGGACTAAATTGAAACATTACGTAGTTATGGAACTAATTTGGTTAGATTTGAATTATTATGGGACTAAATTGAAATATTACATAGTTATGGGACTAATTTGGTTAGATTTGAATTGTTATGGGACTAAATTGAAATATTACATAGTTATGGGACCAAATCGAAAAAGTGAAAAAGTTATGAGACGATTTTGGTATTAATCCCCACATTTGGCATTTCAATTCGTGATCACTAATTCACATTCCTCTAATGAAAAGATTTTCTTTTGTTGAATAGGATCTCTAATTTTCTTCCAAGGAGTAAGAGTTAGTTGTTTAGGCGCGAATTATTCCCAAGCCGTTTGTGACTCTCTTTTCTGATGGAATCAGTCGTGTTACACGAAAATTACTTTATTGACTACAGACGACCATAAGTTAATTTCTTTTCCCATTTCTGGGAAAACGGAGCAGTATATATATATAAAGGAAAACTGAGACATATTCTGTGATAGTGGGTGTCACTATATTATACAAGAGTGCGACATAAAGCCTGTTTCAGTAGTCCTCTTTTTACTCTAATAATAATTTCCTCAATAATATTAATTACAAAATATCATTGAAATCCTTTGATTTCTCTCTCTCCCCCTCTATTATTAACTATTAAGACTGTCTAAATAAAATTAGGGTTTTTTTTTAGAGTAACAAGGGTGGAGAATGAAAATGAATAAAATTTACGGGAATTTATTTTTATTAATAGTACTCGATATTATTTATTATAAATAAATGAGATGATAAAAATAGATTAAATAAAAGAACAATTGCTAGTGATTATATTTTAATCATACTCATTATTATTTCCTTCTTAAATTTACACCAAGCGTCTCCTCAACCGTTAATAAAGATTGCGTCGACTTGTGCCTTTTTAGGTAGTATTTATGGTAAATGGAGTTTGTTTGAGATTTAATTAATAATTACCAAACAGAATGACACGTAAAAGTAACTACACTGATCATATGTGGTGACCATATCATGTTTAGGGGCACTTATTTCAAATTCTTTAATGGTAATAAGAATGAAATTTCATTTTCACTTTACCCTTGCATATGTTAGATGAGAGTATTTGTCTATATGGTACTTACATCATTAATTAGTGTTGAGCTTCAATTTAAAAAAAAATAAAAATAAAAATGAAAGTTGTTGGTTTTGGCATGAGAGATTGATTGAAGAGAATGATTACAAGATGAGAGGAGTGTAATCAAATGAGAGTAGTGGTTATCTTATTTAGGAAGAAAAATAATGTTTTGTACATCTTTTAGCCTCACTAACTGTTATAGTCACCGACTTTTTTTGGGTAAAATATTTGTCACAATTTTATTCTTTTGTTTCCTTACTTTTCCTTTTGTCTTTATTTTATATAAAAAAATATAATCTCGACTGGAAAACCGAATAATTCCGAATCAATAGTTGCATGCATCTTTAGGAATTTCTTTATTGCCTCCCAAGCTAGAATCCCTATTAAATATTACTTGGATATTGGTCAAGATTCTAGTGAATATATAATTGTATTCCTTTAATTAAGTTGTATCAATCATTAGTTAATATAGTGGGATTACTATTAACTAGATCTTTATGAAAAGAAAATTCCTTTAAATCATAAAGAGGTTAATCATAACGAGGTTAATGCAGTGTAGGTAAATTGTACAAATGGCCCCATGAAAATTTATGCTCATAAATTTGATCATTTTTTTTAATAAATTTTCTCATAAGATTTTTCATCTTAAACTAATAGATTGATGTGGAACTAAATCTATTAAGCACAAATTTTTATGACACCATATGTGCATTTTATTTTAACGGTGTGACTAAATATGAAAAAAAGACTAAAAAATAATGTGAAATCAATCTATTAAATACAAATTCTTAATGCAACTAAAAGTGCAATTTACTATGAAACTACTTTTGAATGATTTAAAATAAACACAATATCCAAGTTAATGATATTTGTCTTGTATAGTTTATGATATCTCTCCCGCAAGGTTTATCAACTATGTTTATCTTACTCAAGAAGTTTGCTGGCTATAGCCTATGGGGGTATTATTTTAGGATCATAAAAATAAGAAATACTCTCTTCCTCCCAACTCTTTTTTCCCTTTTTTCTATTTTAGAACGTCCCAACTCTTTTTTTCTTACCTTAAAAAGGAAATAATTACACTCACAAAAATCAATAAAATATATTTTTTATATTATATTAATTAACTTCACACTTACATATTCTACTTTTTCTTAATTCGTGTATCCAAATCTTTTCGAAAAAAGATTCGGGACGGAGGAAGTACTCCCTCCGTATTTCTATAAGTTGCTCGTTGCTTTTGGGCACACGAATTAAGGTAAAAGTAAAAAAGTACAAGTGATGTGATGGAAAAAGTGAAAAAGTATAAGTGATGTGATAGAAAAAGTGAAAAAATATGAGTGATGTGATGGAGAAAAGTGAAAAAGTAATGAAAATAGTGTAAAAAATATTGAAAATAATAATAAAGAAGTGAATATTAGTTTCCAAAAAAGGTAAAAAAGCAATGAGCAACTTATAGAAAGACGGACGAAAATGACAACATGAGCAACTTATAGAAAGACGGAGGGAGTATAACTTTTCTAGTTCAGAAAATAAAGATCAACTTTAAAAGTAGCAAAACAAGAGCGCAACTTATAAAAATAGCAATTTGAGTCAAAATTAGTCCGAATTACCCTTGTTTGAGGTAATTTTGCACATGAAATTAATGAAGTCAGGTGACCCCATTTTTGGGCTCAATTTTTAACTAACTTGGCGTCTAATTGGCATATCCTGGTGTGGAATTCAAGCTAATTTTGCCTCAAATTGCAACATTTAAATAATTACGGTCCTAGCTTGTTTGCTATTTTTGAAAATTATGGTCCTTAAACTTCCGGTCTCAAGAGTTAAAATCCTTGTTTTTTACCATCTTCAGATTACCGTCATAAAAGAAAATTACCGGGGTTTTCTATGTTGTAGTAATTATTTATATCCATACTTTAATGGGCAATTTTTGAACTATCCAGCCAATCAATTAATTAAATCAACATTTGTTATAATACACTGAATTTTATTCTCCACTTTATTGTTAGGCACATAAATTAATAAAAAATAATATACTATTGAATATATAGATAAAATAAGAGTAGGTTCTGTGAAACTCATTTATTTATTTATGAATATTGTATATTTTAAAAAAATTGAGAATGAGGTTGTTGCACTTGGAGTTTTAAATATTTTTATTATTTTGAAAAACTTACAAAATAGTTTAAAAATGACAATAATTACAAATTGATTATATACAAAAAAAAAATTATTCTTTTTTTGCAAAAAAAAATGTATTTATAAAAATATTTTAAACTAATTTATAAATATAATATTTTTCGGAACCAATATATAAATACCCTTATTTTTCTTAATGCATATATATATATATATATATATATATATATATATAAAATAAAAAATGCAAGAATGGCTTAGACTTCCAATCACTCTCATTCAACAAAATGCGAATAATAGATCTCCAAGAATCATATATATGGTTCCTTTAGGAGTGGGTGGGTGGTGGCAAAGATAGAAGAATCATCACCTATAAAATTGGTTACGTTCTTACGATAGAGTATGAGATAAGATCGAACCACCAGGGGACAAATAGACAATTTAAAAAGAATGAATAATCTATGTTCCTCTTTTAGATTTTTTTTTAATAGAATAATTGTGACTCTAACTCATGACTTCACGGTCATAGAACCCTCATCACTTGAGACATATATACCACTTTGTTTAGATTATTATTATTATTATTATATTGAAATAAAAAAAAAAAAAACTTAAGGAACATAATAATGTATACTTTATAAAGAAATTTTATAATCTCGGATTTAATAGTTTACTTTGATTTTCGTCATGTATTCCAAGATGCATGTCAAAGAAATAATATATGGTTCATCTACAAGTTCAAACTTTTAAATAAGAAAAAATTCTTCAATAATATTAAAGTCTTTGACTCACGTGCAGACCAGGGGTTATTTCTACAAAAAGCAATTCCACTAGAAATATCCACTCTATCCCATAAATAAGGGGAAGTATTATAAATATTATATAAATTCATTAATTTTACACTTCTCTGCAAGTTCAAACTTTAAAGTGAGATAAAAAAAAATTCTGACGTAACAGTTCATCAGCAACGTATATCCTAAATTAAAAATAAATAAAAGTATAGCCTAAATTAGATCATTTAATTTCTACCCAATTTCAATCTCATATGATACTTTATAAAGAAAATCCCACTATGCAATAATCAACTATTCACATCTCGCAATGAGTAAGTCTCTTGTGCACCAGTTACACCGTGCAACTCAAGTTCATTTTTAAAAAGTTACACAAATAAAATTATTACTGAAAAGTTACACCATTAAAGATACACTTTCAGTAATAACTTGTGTAACTTTTCAATAGTATTTTGTGTAACTTTTCAAAAATACACTTGAGTTGCATGGTGTAATTGGTGCATACAAGACTAAGACTTTCGCAATATGTGTAGTGTCGTAAGTTCGATGAGTTCTCACCCCTAAGTACCTTTTTCCAATCGAAAAATGATAAGTATTTTTTTAAAAAAAAAATTGATGCATAAGGGTCATTTTAATCCTCAAAATAAATAGGATGAAAATTTATTTCTGTCCAAAAGAAACCATTCACATGAGCAATTAACACATTTGTTCGACTTAGACTCATCAATTTCATATAATTATATATATAAACATATGAAGACTTGGCAACAACCCTGCTTGAATTTTTTACCATCTTGCATCGAAATAAAATCAATATGTCTAGATCGATATTTGCGACAAGTGGCTTGGATGTTACAAATTTAAGACGGATTTTACGATCATATATATTGGAAAACAACATCATATGGCTAAACCGATTTGCCAACTCTATAAATTTTGCAATGCAAGCATGGCCGTCGTATATTTAGAATTATGGTTGATGATCTATGCTCGCCACAAACTCAAAATTGAATTTGTGACGGCATACCCATCGTCGATCTTGTGAAGACGATGTCGTTTCAAGTACAGCCAACAGTATTTTGTCGGATTATTCCGTCGTTGCAAAGCCATCACCAAATATTGAACTATTTTCGAAAGAAACCCGAGATCCCTCTTGCAAATATACACATGTTTACGGTTAAAGTCCATCTCTCCTTCTCAACTAAAATTCTTATTGGATTTCGAACATCGGGAGCGCTCAATACGACCTAACAAATTGAATGTACTTAATATCATAAAGGAGACTTAGTCACACAATCAAGTGAGGTACCATCCTAAAATCAATTTGTGATACGAGGAATTACTTACACTAACCTTATAAACTAGTCTCACCTCTTTCAATTTCTCAATGTTAGACAAATCACATGTATTATAATTTACCATATATAACATCTTTCAAACAAAATCAGGATTTAGATTTGTGAAATCTAACCCCCTAAAAATAATCTATTATACAATCTATCAATTCACTATTATTATATTTTTTATTTACTTTAAATATTTATTTTATTTTTATTTTTTCTTACATCATAAAATTAAAAGATATATACCCTACTTAAAATCCAAAAAGAATACAAATTATATTTTTAAAATTCCCTAAATTTTAAAAATTACTAATTTTAAAATATCACCTCAAACCCAAAAAAAAAAAACAAAAACAAAAAAACATCCCCTAAAATCATTTCATCAAATTTCAAGCTACATGACTCTTTCATATTTTTAATTAATACACATTACAAGACGGGCGCGACCAACATTTACGCGCACACACTCCTTTACTTCAGTCACATAATTTAAGCATACCACTTTATATGGCAACAACATTTACGCCAAATTGTTTATGAGCAAGCATCACTAGCTTACTAATTTCACTATCATCGATGAATCCATTTGAATTCGTATCGATCGATTTCAGAACACGGTTGGCCTTCCATTGGCAGAACATCCCTCCGGTGGTGCGGATGGCTTCTCGGAGCTCAGTCGCGCTTATCTTGCCGTCTCTGTCCGCGTCGAATTTCTTCAACCATTTCTTGAACTCCTCCATAGATACTTCAACCTTGTCATCAGGGTTCAGGACTTGACTCTCAACCTTAAATGCCATATCTTTGTGTGGTGTGTCTACGTATTTTTAATTTGAATTGTGAGTATACCAAAAATGTCATCTACATGCCCTCATTTTATAGTGCAATTTTGTCTACAAGAAGCGTGTAATGAAATTCTGACCACATTTGCCAAACTTTTATTTTATTTTTTTGGAATCAGAATCAAGTCTCCAAGAAACGTGTTGCACTAAAAGTATTAATTTTCAATTACTAATGATACCGAAGTTGCGTGTTTTTTTTTTTGTAGTTGTATATTTTTAGATTTTTCAATCCGGAAATGGAGAAGTATATTTGAATATTTTTTGTCCGAGAATCCGAGAAAATGATAATTTATAAGAATAATTAAATAAGTGAATTGATTACAAACCTCTCTATAAGTTCGAACGTTTAGATGAGGGTATAGACTTGCCCAGATTCGATTCCCACTAAGAGTAACACCACTCATATTAAATTATCTATTCATAGACCTCCTTCCCCCAAAAGGGGGAAAAAGTGAATTAATTGCATTCCTTTCTACAAGTTCGGACGTTTAGATGAGAGTTTAGATTCGCCTAAATTTGAATTTTGAGCAACTCCATTCATATTAAATTGTCCATTCATAGGTCTCCTCCCAAAAGAAAAATAATCTGAAAATAATTTAAAAAATGAATTAATTTCACACCTCCCTATAAGTTAGAGCTTCATATATAAGCCTTCTTCCAAAAAAAAAAAAAAAAAATTTGAATGATAGAAAAATCAAATAAATAAAATAATTTTATATTTTTTTATAGTTCAGACTTTAATTAAATACGACATTGTTCTTTTAATAATTAAATATACTTCGATCATATAATCAAAAGCACATCTAAAATTTACTCAATAGTCAAGTCAATAGAAAACACTTTAAAAACACTATTCATATTCTAGATTTGAATTTAATTTTATATTTGAATATATGGATGTCAATTAAAAGACAGATCATTAAAAGATGATAATTTTGATATATAAAATCTCTCTTTAAGTTGCGACATATTACTTTGGTGACATAAAATATTTTAGTATATCGAGTTAATTAAATCCACCCCAGAATGATTTGAAATGAACAAAAATTCCTCGACTATTTCTAAGATTTTCAATCGGTGCGCCTTTTCAATAATTAGGGATCATAAATAACAAAT
Source organism: Prunella vulgaris (assembly GCA_026898435.1). NCBI lineage: Eukaryota > Viridiplantae > Streptophyta > Magnoliopsida > Lamiales > Lamiaceae > Prunella > Prunella vulgaris. Next base: position 34,901 of record JAPKLY010000959.1, read on the forward strand.
TCATGAATAGCAAAAGTGCAGAATTGGAATGAGTTTGACCTATGCTGTTAAGATTTTCTTTTTCTCTCTTTAATTTCACGATCCTTTTTACGTTGTCTCAGTTTTGACTTGTACCCGCTCCGTCCTGCCTGGCAAACCTAATTTATTTTACCCATTCCGATCCACTTGTGTTGGTTTTCAATTTTTTCTTTTCTAAATTTTCATAACATATTTTAAATACACCAAACATTTAAAAAAAAAAGAAATAACATCAATAACCAACAATAAATAGGTAAAATGAGCTACTACATATTAAATTTGTATTCATTAAAAATTAATATGATAGAATCCAACATATAGCAAAATAATTTTTCAGGCAAAGATACGTCACACGATGAATTGAATGCTCTATTTGAAAATTAATTTATTAAATTTTAGTTATAATATATTAATATTTATAAATTTAATATACACTCCATCTCAAAATAATATTTATAGTTTGAATGACACGCATATTGAAAAAATAAGATTGGGTGTGAAAGAGTTAAGAATAAAAAAACTATTTTATTGGCTTTTATAAGTGTAAGTTATTTTCTTTTTTTTTGGATGAGAAATTAGTACTAGGACGTCCAAAAAAAGAAAGTGTAAAAGTAATTTTGGAACAGACAGAGTATTATATGTAATATATATTATACTACATCCGTCCCCCAAAAATTTGCAATATTTTTTGTTGCACAGCTTTTAAGAAAAAGTTTAATGGGTAGAATGTGTGTGATGGAAATTGTAAGATAGAGATTTTGATGGTGGAGATTAAAAAGAATATTTTCATTTTGGGATTATGCGAACTTTTGTGAGACAAACTAAAAAGCAAAATATGCAAATTTTTTGTGGGACTAAGGTAGTATATACCATGCGTATACATGATGTGTTTGGGAGTACACCTAATAATACCAGGATCCATCCCAAATTCTGTAGAATTTTTGTCAAACGAATCCAAACTCGCACTGAAATATATTTGACCAAGTTTTTACTCGGTCTAAATGGAACATGTTTTGGGCGGGTTTAGGTTTAAACCTAACCTTGCACCAGTTGCACCGTGCAATTCAAATTCATTTTTGAAAAATTACATAAAATATTTCACAAATGTTACTACAGAAAATTTTATTTTAAATGATATAATTTTTCAATAATAATAATATTAATACGCGTGGCTTTTCAATAATAAATGATATAATTTTTTAAAAATACATTTAATTAGTACAGTGCACTTAGCGTTTGTTTGGTTTAGGAGACTAAATAGTCAATCCCCCAAACACAGGACTATTCCGGCCAAAACATGCATGTTTTTGCCGGAATAGTCCTATATTTGGGGATTTATTATTTAGTCCCCTAAACCAAACATACCCTTAATACACTAAAGATTTACTCATAATTCATAAACTTGTCCCACTGTAATCCAACTGTACATGGTAGTATTCCGCAGTCCAAATTTAAATTGTTGATATATATATATATATATATATATTAAAAACAAAAAAGTAATACCCACAATATTTTATCTTCACCTTTCAAATACTTTTATAATTATTTAAATTATCATCAATTTTATTTATAAATAGATTAAATAATATCCTTCATTCTTCTATCTTATACCTAAATAATCAAGGCAAAGTTTTGTATGAAAATAGTTCATGATAATCTTATCATAAACCAGTTTTAAAATATCAAATATTTAATTAGGTGTATCAAAAATCTAATCAGGTGTATCAAAAACTGATGTCAATTAAATTTATATATTGACCTCAACTTTTGATACACCTGATGCATATTTTGATACACTTGGCCAAATATTTGATAATTTAAAATAATTTCAGGATAAACTTATCATGAGCAGGTATTGTATAAAAATAGTTTATGATAAGTTTATCATAAAATTATTTTATAGTATCAAATATTTAGTTAAGTGTATTAAAATATTCATCAGGTGTATCAAAAGTTGAGGTTAATAAAATCTATAATAATTATAACATAATATCATTGATCCCAATTTTTGATACATATGATGAGATTTTTGATACACCTACTTAAATGTTTGATACTTTAAAACTGATTCATGATTTCGTCATTCAAATTTCAAATTCTAAGGTTGTGATTCCATTGAAAATATGAATTTGAATAAAGTCTAAAACTCATTTTAGTTTGATTTTTCAAAATAAAAATTTTAAATCTTTATTCTAACTCCCTATAAATAATTTACATAAACATATCAATTAATTATTATTATATTGTTATTTCACCCAATAATTTTTCTATTTTTATTTTGTCTTACATCATAAAAGTTAAAATCTAACTTACTAAAAAATTAAAAAAGAACACGGATTTTAAAATTCTCTAGATTTTAAAAGCCACTGGTTTTCAAAAATGAATTTTTAAAATTCTTAGTTGAATATTTATGGATTTAGAAAAAATTAAAAAAAAAAACCCTAAATATACATTAATAATATATATAGTTCGAAAGACATATTTATGGTAAATTATATAATTAAGCTAACTAGTGAGTAATACCCTAATCTCGTTACCATCGATGACGCCATTGAGATTGGTGTCCGCCACCTTCACACCTCGCTTCGCCCTCCGCTTGCAGAACCACCACACTCCGGCGGCTTTGATGGCGTTGAGAAGCTCCTGCAAGTTTATAGTGCCGTCGCGATCGCTGTCGAATTTCTTCAGCCATGTCCTGAATTCGTGCAAGGAGATCTCATGATCATCGCTTGGTGAACGAGCCTTATCTGCAGTTGGCATTTATGTGTATATATGAAGTGTGTGGTAGTTTATTTTCTTTAGGGAGGGGGTTGTAGGAAATACTAGGCAAAAGGTGCACTAAATTTATAGTGATTTTGAGCATATTATGCTACTAATAAGCTTTTATAGTGGCGCAAGAATCAAATAAAAAGTGGTCATACACAATTAATATATGTCCAACTGTAATAAGATTAAATTAAAACAAAATTATCCGGAGAATTAAATTAAAACAAATTTTTTTTTTCAAGTAGTCCGAAGAATTATCCTTGATAATTTTACGTAGCGAGATAGAGTGCAGTTAGATTCTTTCTATCCCAATAAAATAAAATTGTTATGTATAAAAGAAAGTTGAGTTTGAATCCTGAGTACTAATCCTGAAGTACTGTGTTTGGATCCTGAGACAAGATCCTGAACCTGAAAGAAACTGATATTAAGCCTGAGCGAAGTTTTGATACTGAGTCTAAGTTCACTGACTCTGACACTCATCCTGAGCACTCAGATCCTGAAGACACTTGTCTACTGAAAGTTCAGAATGTCTGAAAGCACTATCCAAAGTTATCATCCTGAGCTGAAATCACCCACTTCCTAAGTCACTCATACTAGTCATATCGTGATCTGACAGTTATGAATAAAATAGAGTATGACGAAGGCTACTTTAACACAGTGATAAAGTTAGTTATTTGAGCTGCTGAAGGACTAATCCTATTGGACGATTAATCAGTTATTCTTTGATGGTTATAATCATAAAATCAATGTGATTGGTTACGAGTTTAAGAGGCAGTTAAGGATTATGTCTATATATACGTGCATTCAAACCAGAGATCATAACGCATATGTTTGAGAGATAAGCTGGGAATACACTTTGTAATCTGTATATTATATTCTTCAGTCTTAGTGAAAGTTAGGAACATCCATCCGTAAACGTAGATCAATTGATCGAACCAAAATTCTTTGTTTTTTTATTTCTTATTTTCTGCAATTTGTGTTCATCATGGAAGTTCTTCACAGTTCTAAATCTTGTTTGAATAATTGAGGCCTTTGAAGTCGATAATTTCACAACAAGAATAAAACAAAGTTAAACGGAAAAATGTGTCGCGCCAACATTATTTTTTTCCGAGTAGCCCGGAGAATTATACTCCCTCTGTCAACTAAATATATGCACATTTTTAGCACGTGGTTTAATGCAATATGCTGTGAGGTCCGTTTATTAATAAAGTGATATACTTTCAAAAAATATTCACTTTATTCATAAACGGACCTCACAATAGATCAAAATATCCTCCGACATGTTGCATTAAACCACGTGCAAAGAAAGATGCATATATTTGGTGGACAGAGAGAATAATTTTTTTTATCGATAAATGTTAGTTGTTAATAGTTAAAAATTAGTTTAGCAAATCTCCAAATACTCCAATAATTATTTTCACATCACCTTATACCTCCCAATCCGGAGAATTATACCTGATAATTTTGCGTAGTGAAGTTAAATATTTATTCTACTTTTATTTTCTCTTACATTATAAAGTTAAAAGATACCCAACTTAAAATTAAGAAAGAACACAAATTTTTAAAATTCCCTAAATTACTAATTTTTAAAAATCACCTAAAACCCAAATAAATAAAAACTTCCCCTAAAATCATTTCATCAAATTTTAAGCTAATATTTTTAATCAATACACATGTACACATTACAAGAGGGGCGCGATCTAACATTTACGCGCACACTCTCTCTCATCACTTCAGTCACATATATAGTTTTGAGCAAACCACTTTATATGGCAACAACATTTAGGCCAAATTGTTTATGTGCAAGTATCACTAGCTTACTAATTTCACTATCATCGATGAATCCATTTGAATTCGTATCGATCGATTTAAGAACGCGGTTGGCCTTCCATCGGCAGAACCTCCCTCCGGTGGTGCGGATGGCTTCTCGGAGCTCAGCCGCGCTTATCTTGCCGTCTCTGTCCGCGTCGAATTTCTTCAACCATTTCTTGAACTCCTCCATAGATACTTCAACCTTGTCATCAGGGTTCAGGACTCGACTATCAACCTTAAATGCCATATCTTGGTGTATAGTGTGTGTACGTATTTAATTTTAATTGTGAGTATACCAAAAATGTCATCTACATGCCCTCATTTTATAGTGCAATTTTGTCTACAAGAAGCGTGTAATGAAATTCTGATCACATGTTGCCTAACTTAATTTTGGAATCAGAATCAAGTCTGCAAGAAACGTGTTGCACTAAAAGTATTAATTTTCAATTACTAATGATACCGTAGTTGCATGCTTTTTTTTGTAGTTGTATATTTTTAGATTTTTCAATCCGGAAATGGAGAAGTATATTTGAATATTTATTGTCCGAGAATTTGTGAAAATCATAATTTGTTAGAGGAATTAAATAAATGAATTGATTGCATACCTCTCTATAAATTTGAATGTTTAGATGAGGATTTAAATTCGCTCAGGTTCAATTCCCGCTAAGAGAAACTCCACCCATATTAAATTGTTTATTTATAGACTGTTGATAGAATTTATTAATCGATGTTTGTTTATGTGGCTTTATATCATGTTAATCCTATCAAACAATAATCCAAGAATTTGTGTTCTTGGATGTAAAATATGAGGAGGGAGAGTGGAGAGTTTAGAGAGAGAAATATTGCAAGAGTAGTAGTATTGATTTTCAGAATTGTGAGCTTTTTTTTGAATAGTACAAGAGAGATCTTATTTATAGGTGTGTGAGTGTGAGACGGCACCTTACGAGCCTATGTGGCTTCCGGTCTTGACTAGGGTTCCTTACCCTCGTCTTGGTCTCTCACACTGCTCCCTTTATCATACCTCATCCTACTACTATGCCTTAGACCAGATGGGCCTCATTAAAAACCTCGCCGTAAACCACCCTTGTGGATAAACCGGACGGAGGGAAAAAGAGCACACCATCGGAGTTCTACTCGACTGATAGGCGAGCTCGTCGGTGAGCTTCGGAGATGGGCCTAGGCGGTTTGGGCGAGCTCCATGGCGAGCTCTGGTGCCTTGTGCGGCCCACGGACGTTATGCGATGATGGAGCTCGGCGAGACCTTCCCAGGGATAAAAGGCGAGCTCTGGGCGAGCTCCGCTTGTAGGTTACCTCCATGTGGGCGAGCTTCGCATCTTCCAGGATCCTGGTGGGTCCTGGCGACCTGCTAAGCCTTGCGTAATTGTCCCACGTCGATAGTGTTAGTTCGCCATATCAACATAGACCTTCTCCCCCGAGGGGGAAAAGGAATTGATTGCATATCTCTCTACAAGTTCGGACGTTTAGATAAGAGTTTAGATTCACCCATATTAAATTATCTACTCATAGGCCTCCTTACCATAAGGGGACAAAGTGATCTGAAAATTAAATAAATGAATTAATTTATGCTTTATAGGTTTGAACTTCATGAGACTTTTTCCCAAAAGAAACTGAGTGGTAAAAAAATTAAATAATCGAAATGATTTTATATCGTTTTACGGATACAGATCTTCTGGTGGGCAATGAAACCAGCAAATGGTGCTGGAGAGTAAAACGCTAACGTATGATTAAACTATTTTATCCTTTTTAACTCATTATCACGGTTGCAAAAAAAAAAAAATCATGACTTGGTCAATATATATATATATATATATATATATATATATATATATATATTAATAATACGTCAGCGTTTTACTCCCCAGCACTATTTACTGGTTATATTGCCCAGCAGAAGATCCATTCTCATCAGCTGAGTGCTCAGACTCAACTGAGGACATATCAAATCAGCAGACAAGAAAGGAGCATACTGACAAGAAAGGAGCTTACTGACTCCAAGTCAGGACAAAATCAAGATTCAGTTATGAAGCAGTTTAAACTTCCAAGTTGGGCAATTGGCGATCAGTTTAACAGAATCAAAACTGAAAACCGTTGGGCTCTGATCGTTATTCAAATTCAGTTGCAACTGTAACAGTTACTTGTAGGTTACAAACTCAAGGATTAATTTGGGTTTTCATTCCTATATATATACGCACATATGTATAGAGATATACACAATACATTAAAAAGAGATCCACAAATATTTGTAATTTGTATCATCATTCATCGATTAGTGAGAGAGGTGCCCTTATCCATGGACGTCGATCATTTTGGATCGAACCACATAAATCTTGGTGTTCTTCAATTTTCTTTAATTCTCGATTTCAAACAATCATTGTTAACTCAACAATTGGCGCTGTCTGTGGAAAAGAAGATTGTTGGTGAAATCAACTGCTATGGCTTCTACGAAGATGGAGTTTGAGAAATTCACAGAGGCTAATCATTTTGGTTTGTAGAAGGTGAAGATGAAAGCTCTCCTCACACACCATGGATTATCAAATGCTCTGAAATCAACGGATCAATGGCCTTCATCAACCTCATCGGAACCTGCAAAGAGGCGGGAGATTCTGGACAAGGCTCATAGCACAATCATTTTGTGCTTGGGAGACAAACCTCTGAGGGAGGTATATAAGGAGAAGACTGCCATTGATGTGTGGAATAAGCTGGAACAGGTTTATCAAACGAAGTCGGTTATCAATAAGCTGTTCATGAAGCAGAGGCTTCATTCCTTCAAAATGACTGATGATAGGGATCTTGTTGAACAGCTTGAAGAATTCAATAAAGCAGTCGATGATTTGGAGAATCTTGAAGTCAAGATTGAAGATGAGGATAAAGTCCTGATGTTACTGAATTCTCTACCAAAATCCTTAGAGAATTTTAAGGATGCTCTGTTATTTGGAAGGCAAGAAAATATGTCCCCTGATGATATTCAGAATGCATTAAAAACTAAGGCGCTTCAAATGCAATCTGATAAGAAGAACACAAATCAAGGTGAAGGGCAAAATATCAAGTTCAAGAAAGGGAAGAAACTGTTTCAGGGAAAGAAGAAAAAGAATGGTAAAGGCTCTGAATCTGGCAAATTTGTGGAAAAGAGAAAATGTTTCTCATATCAGAAGGTGGGACATCTCAAGAAGAATTGTCCTTACAAATCCAGGAAGCAAGAAGAAGATCAGAAGGCTGATGTCACAATTGCTGCTCAGGAAGAATATGATAGTGCTGAGGTTCTGACTGTTACTGATGTCAAGCTGAGTGAAGATTGGGTCTTAGACTCTGGGTGCTCATTTCATATGTGTCCCAATGAAAATTTATTCAGGGATCTCAAGAAATTTGATGGTGGATCAGTTCTCTTGGGGAATGATCAGATGTGCAAAGTTAGAGGCTCTGGCTCAGTAAAGCTAACACTGCATGATGGTGCTGAGAGGATACTACAAAATGTCAGATTTGTACCTGAGCTGAAGAGAAATCTTATTTCACTTGGATCACTTAATGTTTTGGGATATGAATTCAATACAAAGAATGGATTCATATTGATAACCAAGGATAACAACATTGTGATGAAAGGCAAGAAGGTCAATGGCTTGTACATTTTAATTGGTAACTCAGCTACCGGATCAGTAAATACAGTTATGGGCAGCTCTGATGCTATCTTGTGGCACAAGAGGTTAGGTCACATTGGTGAAAGAGGATTGAATGAACTCTCCAAACAGAAGGCATTTGGGGATTCAAGAACAATCAAATTGGATTTTTGTGATCACTGTGTATTGGGAAAATCCAAGAAACACTCTTATTCAAAGGGGCAACACCATACTGATGCTCCTCTGGATTATGTACACTCTTACATCTGGGGACCTTCAAGAACTGAGACTCATGGAGGTGGAAAGTACTTCATTACCATCATTGATGATTTCAGCAGAAAGGTGTGGGTGATCATCCTGAAACAGAAGAGTGAAGCCTTTGGAAAATTCAGGGAATGGCTCTTTGAACAAGAAAACAAAAGGAGCAGATCCTTAAAGCATCTCAGAACTGACAATGGACTTGAGTATGTGTCAGAAGAGTTTGAAAATTTCTGCAGGGAAAGGGGCATAACAAGGCACAAGACTGTTCCAGCAAATCCTCAACAAAATGGACTTGTTGAGAGGATGAACAGGACTATTTTGGAGAAGGTCAGGTGCATGCTGTCAGATGCCAAACTACCTAAAGTATTCTGGGGAGAGGCAGTTAACACTGCTTGTTATTTGATAAACAAAACACCCTCATCTGCTATTGACTTTAAAACCCCAGATGAGCTTTGGTATGGTAGGTTATCAGATTACAATAATCTGAAGGTGTTTGGTTGCTTAGCCTTTTCACATATAAGGCAAGATAAGTTGAAACCAAGGGCCATGAGGTGCACCTTTCTGGGATATCCAAAAGGTGTCAAAGGTTATAGATTGTAGTGTCTTGAAGCTGGACACAAGAAGTGTATTGTCAGCAGAGATGTGACTTTCAACGAGAAAGTCATGGGATATGGTACATCTAGAAATACTCAGGATGTTGAGGATAACCCCATAATCAGACATATACCAGTTCAGGTGGAGCATACAACCAGGATTCAGAATGAAGATCAAGCTCAGGACAACTCTGATATCAGGAATCCACAAGCAGATCAGTCTGATGCATCAGCAGATAGTGACTTTGAAGATCAAACTGAAAATTCAGATGAGGGAGGTCAAGATTTGAGAAACTATAGTCTGGCTAGGGACAGACATAGGAGAAGCATTCACCCATCAATCAGGTTTGGGCAGGCTGACATAATCTCATATGCCTTATTTGTGGCAGAAGAAGTAGAGTATCAAGACCCTGAAACTTACGTTGATGCAGTGACAAGGAATGATAAAGATCAGTGGATTTCAGCTATGAAAGAGGAGTTAAATTCACTTGAAAAGAACAACACTTGGGTTCTTGTGAATAAAGCAAAAGGGCAGAAGGTTGTCAGCTCAAGATGGATATTCAAGAAAAAGTCTGAAATTGGGTCAGATGGACTGGAGCTGATCAGATACAAGGCAAGGTTGGTTGCAAGGGGATTTACTCAGAGGGAAGGAATAGACTTCAACGAAGTGTTCTCACCAGTTGTGAAGCACTGCTCAATAAGGATCTTATTGTCTAAGGTAAATCAGGATGGACTGGAGTTACAACAGATGGATGTCAAAACTGCATTTTTACATGGAGAACTTGAAGAAACCATATATATGCAACAGCCTGAAGGGTTCATACTATCAGAAAATGAAGGAAAGGTATGTTTGCTGAAGAAGTCATTGTATGGACTTAAGCAAAGCCCAAGGCAGTGGTATAAAAGGTTTGATAGCTTCGTGGTGTCAATAGGCTTCATCATATGCAAGTATGACAGCTGCGTGTACTTGGAAAAGCAAGGCTCTGAGGTACTTACATATCTATTACTTTATGTGGATGATATGTTAATTGCTAGCAAAAGTCTTGGAGAATTCAGAAATTGAAGGATAAGCTCAGTTCAACCTTTGACATGAAAGACCTTGGAAGTACTAAGAGAATTCTGGGTATGGATATTGTCAGAAACAAGTCAGCTGGAAGGATGTTCTTGATTAAGCAAGACTACATACTGAAAGTCTTGAGAAGATTCAATATGCATAAGTCAAGATCTGTCTCTACTCCTCTTGAGCAACATTTCAAACTGACAGCTGATCAATGTCCCAGGAGTGATCAAGATAAGTCTCAGATGAACAAGATACCTTATTCAAATGGAGTTGGAAGCATCATGTATGTCATGGTTTGCAGCAGACCTGATATTGCTCATGCAGTGAGCTTGGTCAGCAGGTTTATGGCTAATCCTGGAAGGCACATTGGGAAACTTTCAAGTGGATTATGAGATATTTGAAAGGTACATCTCATCCGGGATTACTGTTTGAGAAGACTCAGGAGATCAAGAAACCTTTACAAGGTTTTGTAGATTCTGACTATGCTGGAAGCATAGATACAAGAAAATCTCTGACTGGATATGTGTTCACACTTTATGGCACAACCATCAGTTGGAGGGCTGCATTACAGTTAGTGGTTACACTATCAACCACTGAAGCTGAGTACATTGCAGTGACAGAAGCAGTAAAGGAGGCTTTGTGGCTTAAGGGTATTATCAGGGAATTTGGGATCAGACAAGATAAAGTTACTGTGCAATGTGATAATCAGAGTGTCATTCACTTAGTCAAGCATCTGGTCTTTCATGAAAGATCTAAACATATTGATGTGAGGCTTCACTTTGTGAGAGATGTGGTAGAGAAGAAGGTAATCACAATACAGAAAGTTTCAACTGATGACAATGCTGCTGATATGCTAACTAAAGTCATACCTAGTTCAAAATTCAACTACTGCTTGGAGCTGGTTAAGGTACAATCATGGGATGTGCCTTAATTCAAATGTGATGTGAAGGTTAGGTGGAGGCATCTCACTTACTTTGAGGTGGAGAATTGTTATGGGTGCAAAGAAAGTGAAATGAAGATCAGATACTGCTGATTAATTGTTTCTGATACTATCAGCTGAGGGGTCAGCTGATATGTCTGCTGAGGATCATCTGATGAGGTCAGCCAGGATCATCTGATTAGCCTACTGAGAGTAATCAAGTTATCAGGTATATCAGCTGATAGATCAGCTGAGGAAGTCAGCTGATGGAGTCTTCTGATCAGTCAGGATGACTAGTCAGGATGGTCTGATGGTCAGTCAGGATGGTTTGTCAGGATGGTTGGTCAGGACAGGATGATGGTCAGGTCAGGTGGTCAGGTCAGGCTGGTCAGTCAGGATGATTATCTACTGATGATATCAGCTGAGTGCTCAGACTCAGCTGAGGACATATCAAATCAGCAGACAAGAAAGGAGCTTACTGACTCCAAGTCAGGACAAAATCAAGATTCAGTTATGAAGTAGTTTAAACTTCCAAGTTAGGCAATTGGCGATCAGTTTAACAGAATCAAAACTGAAAACCGTTGGGCTCTGATCGTTATTCAAATTCGGTTGCAACAGTAACAGTTACTTGTTGGTTACAAACTCAAGGATTAATTTGGGTTTTCATTACTATATATACACACATATGTATAGAGATATACACAGTACATTAAAAAGAGATCCACAAATACTTGTAATTTGTATCATCATTCATCGATTAGTGAGAGAGCTGCCCTCATCCGTGGACGTAGATCATTTTGGATCGAACCACGTAAATCTTGGTGTTCTTAAATTTTCTTTATTTCTCGATTTCAAACAACCATTGTTAACTCAACAGTTGGCGAATATTTTAGTTTATCGAGTTAATTAAGTCCACCCCAAAATGATTTGAAATGACCAAAAACTCCTCGACTACTGTAATAATTAGGGATCATAAATGACAAATTTATGAATTGCAAAAAAAAAAAAAGATTTGGAATGAATTTGACCTTTCGAAGTCAAGTTTTTTTTTTTTTTAAATAGATATGGTGTGAAAATAGTTTATGATAAACTTATCATGAAATTGTTTTGATGTATCAAATATTTGATCAAGTGTATCAAAATATTCATCAGGTATATCAAAAGTTGAAATCAATATATAAATTTTATTGACCTCAACTTTTGATACACTTGCTTAAATTTTTTATACACCTGATTAAATGTTTGATACTTTAAAACTTGTTCTTGATTAGCTTATCATGAAACATCTTTGTCTCTTTTTTTTCTTTTGATTTGAAATTCGTCCAGTGTTGACCCAGTTTTGCTTGAATAAGTACCGTCCCATCCCGCAGACCCGACATATTTTACCCATTCCGTTCCACCTGTGTTGGTATTTAATTTTTTTTCTTTTCTAAATTTTCATTACATATTTTAAATACGCCAAACATCTTACTTTTTTCGAAATATATCATCAATAACCAACAATAAATACGCAAATTTGGCTATTATAAATTCTAACATATTAAATCTATATGTTTAAAATTATATATGTTGTTCATTAAAAATTGATATGATAGAATCCAACGTATAACAAAATATTTTTCCTGGCAAAGAAACGTCATACAATGAATTGAATGATTTATTTGAAAATTAATTTATTGAACCCTATTTATAATATATTAATATCTATATATTTAATATTACATAGGTGTAGTGACACGTATATTAAGAAAATGAGTTTGAAAGTGAAAGAGTCTGAATAAAAAAAGATATGTTATTGACTTCTGTGAATGTGAGTTATTAATTAATTTTTTGGTGTGGTGAAATTAATATTAAAACGTCCAAAAAAAGAAAGTGTGGAAGTAATTTTGAGGCAGAGGGAATATTGTATGTAATATTCTGTCCGTCTCCTTATAAGTCGCTCATATTTTTTTGGCACGAGTATTAAGAAGTGTATAAAAATATTAATATAGTACATGTGATATGATGGAAAAAGTGAAAAAGTAATGTGAATAGTTAAAAAATATTAAAAATAATAATAAAGAAGTGAATAGTAGTCTTCTAAAAGAGCTACACTTGGATAAAATTTTCTACCGTAAAAATTGCCGAATATAAAAAGTAAAAAAAATCATACTCACGCACAGTATACTCACGCCATCCCACATTCCATACATATCCAGATACCAGTGTGTGACCCTCCCGCCACCCCCCCCCCCCCCCGCACCAAGCCCCCTCCCCCCCCACATTGCACTAAATTCCCCACCCCTCCCCGCCCTTACCCCCGCCCCCCTCCAGCCCCACACACACTCTATGTATACCAGGTAAATGTTTATTTTTTTAATTATTATGTTAATTAAAAATATATATTTAATATTATGTTATAAATAAATATTAATTTATACAACATATTTGCTCTAATAATAACACACATTTATCTCCTAATTTATGTTACAATATAGGTAAATGTGTGTTACTATAAGGACAAAATATACTTTTATGAGAATAAATATGTGTTTCACAATTTATTCATCATCCATTTAAATGTAAATACATTGTTTCATGTAATACATATATTATTATATGAAAAAATAATTATTTATATAAAAATAAATAAATATTTGTGAATAATTAATATTTGTTCTTATAGTAACACACATTTTACTTTTGCATTATGTAAAAAATTATTTATTTTATAAAAAAAAAGTAATATATGTAAATTAAATAACAATATTTTATAAGATAGTAACACACATTTACTCTAATAGTAACACACATTTGTCTCCCTGTTTGTGTTACTATATGGACAAACGTGTGTTACTATATGAGCAAAATATATTTTTATGAGAATAAATATGTGTTTCTTAATTTATTTATCATCCCTTTAAATCTAGGTTTATTGTTTCATGTAATACATATATTATTATATGAAAAATAATTATTTCTATAAAAATAAGTAAATATTTGTGAATAATCAATATTTGTTCTTATAGTAACATACATTTTGCTCTTATTTTATGTAAAAAAATATTTATTCTAAAAACTAATAAAAGCATGTAAAATAACAATATTTTATAAGATAGTAACACACATTTGTTCTAATGGTAACACATATTTGTCTTCCAATTTGTGTTACTTTATAGGCAAATATGTATTACTATCTCGGCAAATGTATGTTATTATACTAACATAAATTGAAAGTAAGTTTTTAAATTTATTATATATTATTTAATTTATTTTTAAATTTATAACATTTAAAAAATACTAATAAAAAGTTTATTTTTAATAATTTCTACAGTAGAAATTTCTATATAAGTTTTTGTCTTTCTAAAAGGGTAAAAAAGCAAATGAGCAACATATAGTGGGATGGACAAAATGACAAAATGAGCAACTTATAGTGAGAGAGAGAGAGTATATATTATATATATTAAAAGTATACTGGACAGGTTTGGGAGTCCACTTAATAGAGAAAAATTATAAAATGGTTCACAAAATTGACACAAATTATAAATTGATCTGTGCTGAAAAAATATATTTCTGTGCAGAAAAAAATTATATTTTTATATAAATATTGTAAAATAATTTATAAATATAGTCACTTTTTAAATAAATATACAAATGTCCCTCCTAATAATACTACGACCCATCCCAAATTCTGCAGAGCTTTGGTCAAACGGATCCAAATTCGCACTGAAATACGTTTAACCAAGTTTTTGCTCGGTCCAAATGAAACATATTCTGAATGGATTTAGGTTTAAACGTGTCCCATTATAATCCCTAGATAAACTTAATCAAACTATACTTAGTAGTAATCTGCAGCCCAAATTTAAAATGTTGATATATATACATTTTGTCCAATTAAACTTAGAATTTATATACTAAAAAATGAAAAAGTAATATCCATAATATTTTATCTTCACCCTTTAAATATTTTTATAATTATTTAAATTATCATCGACTTTATTTATAAATAGATTAAATAATATCCTTCATTCTTCTGTTTTATACATAAATAATCAAGACTTTTTGAAAACTTGTGTGATTAAAATTATTCATTCTAAAGTTTGTACCGAGTAGTTCATTTTTTCTTTTTATTCTTTTTTTTGTGATCATTTTCCACGTCGAATCCGATTCGGTCTTGAATTAAAAGTGTCGAAATGGTCTCTCACAAAAGTAATTCCATGATTCCATACTCACACGTGTTGAAAGTAGAAATTGCACACGGTTGCAGATGAGAGTAAAAATTAAATCATAATTGATTTGGTCTTTTAATCATTCAAATTCCAAACTCTAAGGTTGTGATTCTATGTTTTAAAAAGCCGGTCGGACCGGTCCGACCGCTAACCGGACATAGTAACGTACGGTTCAAAAGCCTTCGACCGGCCATCTATTAAAGCGCTTGAGAACCGGTCAAAAGCGGTTTTAATCGGGTTGAACCGGTCTGGGTTGAACCGGTTGCTAGGAAGATTTTTACAAAAAAAAATATTTAGGGGTTATTTTGCAATGTAAGAAATTTTTTGATGCCCTAATATATTTATTGAAAAAATCTAAAAAAGACGAAGAGCATGATGCCTAAATTCATTGACGTTGACATCCATCTCTGACGGTGTAATGAGCGTTGCAACAATTTTAAGCGGTACATCGTCTTCATCCAGTCTCTTCATTATATATTTATTACAAAGGATTAAATTATATAATATTATAATTTATATATTATATAATTATAACATCATACCGGCTCAACCGCTTTATTAACGGTCTGGCCGATCGGACCCGGTCCTACCAAAAAAGCTAAGGTGGCCGGTTCAATGTCCGCTTCCGCTTTTAAAACATAGTTGTGATTCCATTAAAAATTTTGAATTTTAAAATTTAGAACTCATTTAAATTTAGAGTTTTTTTAGAATTTTAACACTAACCTCCAATAAATAACCTATATAAAAATACCAATTAATTATTATTTTATTTTTACTTCTCAATAATTTTCCTATTTTTATTTTCTTTAGCTTTAATTAATAATACCTACCTTACTAAAAAAACTCAAAATCAAAACACAAATTTTAAAATTTTTTAGATTTTAAAAATCATTAGTTTTCAAAAATCAATTTTAAAAATCCTTAGTTGTATACTTATGAATTTAGAAAAAATATTTAAAAAACCTTAAATATACATTATAGCATTACTTTTTTATTGTAAAACATAAAAAAGGCATGCAGTTATATATTCATGCAAGTTAACTAGAAATGAGTTGTACACTTATGTGTAACATAGAATGATATCACATGTGTTAATGTTCCATTTATAATCTTAATATTATGTATGATATATGGATGGTAAAAATATATAACAAACTATTTATACTAATACAGGAACGATCCAAAAGGAGAAGAATGGAAATGAAATATGAAAAACGAAAAAGAAAAAAATAATATTTACATATTTATTCAAATTAAAAAGTGATAATATTTATAAAATGATTTAAAATATGTGCACAGATATATAATTTTTTTTTCTGAAAAGAAATATTTTTTTTCACATAATTAGTTTATAATTAGTGTCATGTTTTAAATTATTTTATGAATATTTTAATTTGATATACGTACACATGCTTAAAATTTATCAAACTGAAATAAATAATCAAGGGTAGATGTCGAAATTTTTTTCAAGAGCGCTTGATATGAAAATTCTTCAATGGTAATGAGAATAAATATATATATATAATATAGAGTAATTATAGTAGGTAATGAGAACAAATGAGATACACAACATTATTTTTTCTTCTAAATAAGATAATCACCCCTATTCGATTACTTTCATCCCATCTTATAATCATCCTCCTCAATCAATTTTTCATATTACAACCAACAACTTTTTTTTTTGTCAATTTTTTTAAAAAATCGAGCATAACAATAATGTTATAAACATCATGAACACAAACTCTTAACATATGTAAAAATTAAGAAGGCAAATGAAATTTCATTCCATTACCATTTAAGAATTTAAAACGAGTGCCCTTTTGTTCTACATACTTTACTATAATAACCATGCATCCACACTCTTCAAGTGAGAATAGTTTTTTTCACTAATTAAGAGCATGCCCACACATATGTACGAAAATTTCTTAATTAATTAATAATATATATAGTTCTAAAGACATATATATTTATGGTAAATTATATAACTAAGCTAAGTAGTGAATACCCTAAGCTTTAGATACTTTTGTGCAAAGTCCACAAGATTACTAATCTCGTTATCATCGATGACGCCGTTGAGATTGGTGTCGGCCACCTTCACACCTCGCTTCGCCCTCCGCTTGCAGAACCACCAGCCTCCAGCGGCTTTGATGGCGTTGCGAAGCTCGTGCACGCTTATAGTGCCGTCGTGATCGGTGTCGAATTTCTTGAGCCATGTCCTGAATTCGTCCAAACTCATTTCATGATCATCGCTTGCTGAACGAGCCTTATCTGCAGTCGCCGGCATTTATATGAAGTTTATTTTCTTTAGGGGTTGTAGGAAATACTAAACAAAAGGTGCACTAAATTTATAGTGATTTTGAGAATATTATGCTACTAATAAGCTTTTATAGTGGCGCAAGAATCAAATCAAAAGTGGTCCTACACAATTAATATATGTCGAAATGCAACCAGGTGGCTCATTTGGTCACCGGACTACTCACTTGAACGAGTGACCCGAATTCGATTCTCTCTGGGAATGAATTAAGAGATATAAGGTCGGCTTTGAGATAATCTTGGAGTGTTTAGAACTTGGTAAACTAACTTCTAATTACTAACATTTAACATTTACCATTAAAATAAAAATATGACTTTTGCTGCACTACACTATTAACATATGTGTCGAAGTGTAATAAGATTAAATTAAAACAAAATTATCCGGAGAATTAAATTTAAACAAAAAAAAATTCAAGTAGTCCGGAGAATTATATATCCTTGATAATTTTACGTAGCGTGATAGAGTGCAAGTTAGATTCTTCTGTCCCAATAAGATAAAAATAAAACAAAGTTAAACGAAAAAAATGTGACGTCCGGATAATTATACTCTTTCCGTTCTATAAAAATTTACACCCTACATAATGACATATTTTTTAAGAAAAATATATTTTATATATAAAACAGTAGAATATGAATAAATATGTGTATAAATTTGTGAGGCTGCACGTAAATCAATATTTCTTTTTTAATAGTGTATAAATTTGTGTGGGACGTTTAAATAAAGAAAGTATGCAAATTCCTGTGGAACAAAGGGAGTAATTGATAATTTTACATAGTGTTTAGAGTGCAGTTAAATTCTTCATTTTTTTTTTTTATGTTTAACTTCATGCATGCTACATCCTACTGAACTACACTCTCCGCTCCATAGGAATTCATATATTTTTTTTATTTTGATGTTCCACACAAATTTGTATACTATTAAAAAATAAAACACCGATTTATGTGAGCACTCGCATAATTATATATATATATATTTATCCGTATATTATTATTTTATTTAAATAATACATTTTTAAATTAAAAAAAACTCATGAAATTGGAGGGGATGCAAATTGAAATGAATTCAAGTATTGAACAAATGAATTTAGTTCGAGCGAGGAAACACAAATTTAAGACATTATTATTTTCAAAGTTACAACAATATAGACCAATTTGGGCCAAACTAATCCGAGCTATTTCTTACATACCTCTCCCCTATTTCTATTAATTCAGCCCAATGTTTGTTTGGAGTCCACAGATACGCCATACCAAACCCACATCATTGTCAAATTAAATTCACCTCCTCTATTTAATTAGTAAAATAATTCAAAAACCAAACACTAACATTTAAATTATATAAGTATAAAAATTATATTAATAATTAAAAATATATAATTTTATAAATATAAATTATAAAATTAAAAAACATTGTAAAAATTGTGAATATTATTTAAAATACTGAATAGAATTTTTAAAAAAAAAGAGGAATAATCCAATTAAAAATAAAAAATCTGAATTTTATTTTGAAAAAAAACCTCATTCAGTTATAAAAAAAAGATACACCAATAAAATTAATATTCCCTCCGTCCCAACTCTTTCTTTCAATTTTATTATTTTTTGTGAGGAGGATATCATAAAAGTGTGAAAAAAGAGTTGGGACGGAGGTAGTAAAAAAGATTGTGCAGTTAAATTAATTGTAAAAAATACACCTAATCAAATAAAATTCAACTTAATTATAAACTTAATAATAATATATTAGAAACTGAAGTTAATTTAGTGAAGTTTTATAACCCCAATAAATATATAACAGAAAAATCAATCACATCGTACTATAATAACTAAATTAAATTATAAATAAAATACGAGTTCTAACCTCTCACTCTCTTCTCATCAAACCGTCTCCGAACTCGATAAAAAAAAGGCCCATTAAAAGCACATTTTGAAGTCCAATAATATGATTAATGCTGGCCCACTAACAGCCCAATGAAGGCTCAAATGGCAGCGGCTGATGGAATTTGGCGAGTTATTTGAACTTTTTTATTGAGGAAGTACACCTACCTTGATTTTTAAATTAAAATTAATTTAGTATGAATTGCTCAAAATACCCTTCTCTTTCTTGATTTATAAATAAAAACCCTTCTCTTTCTTGATTTATAATTAAAATTAAGTTAGTATGAATTGCTCAAAATACCCTTTTCTTTCTTGATTTATAATTAAAATTAGGATTAGTCTTATATGCACCAGACCACCAGTTACACGATGCAACTCAAGTTAATATTTTAAAAGTTAAACAAAATACTACTGAAAAGTTACACATGTTATTACTGAAAAGTTAAACTGTGAAAGATACACTTTTTTAGTAATAACATGTGTAACTTTTCAGTAGTATTTTGTTTAACTTTAAAAAATGAACTTGAGTTGCAACGTAACTGGTGCACAAGAGACTTACTCTTAAAATTAAGTTAGTATGAATTGCTCAAAATACCTTTCTCTTTCAATTTGTGGTAAACCAAAATCCTGTAACTACATTCATCAATCATCATAAAACGATAAGAACCTAAGTTACATAATTTTTTTTGGACATAGAATACGTCCGGCGGGAATCAGCCACAGAGGTCGTCTAGTTGCTTATACTCCATTGTGGTCGGATATTGTAGGAATGAGGTAGTTCGATAGTGCATATATGTACGTTTTTTTTTTAAATATATCATGTTGTAGAATTAGATTAATACCTCGCTTCTTGTGGGGATTGTGATTTTCGTTGGACCTGAGAATCCAACCGCGCCACATATGATCATAAATAAAAGTAAAAAGAAGGGTTTCATAGAAGCGATTTGTAATTTTCGTTGGATTTGAGAATCTAATCGCGCCATATAATGAATCATAAATAAAAATAAAAAAGAGTAGGTATTGTGTGAAAATAGTTCATAGTATCATGAAATTATTTTAAAGTATCAAATATTTAATCAAATGTATCAATATATTCATTAGTTGTATTAAAAAGTGAGATCAATATAGATTTTCAACTTTTGATACACCTGATGAGATTTTTGATACATTTGACTAAATATTTGATACTTTAAAATTTGTTCTTATCATAAACTATTTTCATACAAAACTTTACCAAATAAAAAAAAGGCTCCATTGAAGCGGATTGTGATTTTCGTTGGATTTGAAAATCCTACCGCGCCACATAATGAATTATAAAAAAAAAAAAAGGCTCTACTATATGCCCCTAAAACCCCAATCAAATTATATATTATTTTAATTAATTTATTAAATAATTTATATACTCTTTAATATTAAAGTAAAATAATGCTTAATTGATACGTATATTTAAAATTTTAAAAGTCATGATCATACACAAAATATCCTCTTTTTTATTTTAGTCCTACTAACTTTAAAAAAAATTATTTTCTTCCTATTAACTTTTAAATTTTAATTTTGATCCTATAACTTACATATTTTTTTTATTTTAGTCCTGTGACATCCTCATCCATTTACAAAAAAAAAAAAAAAAAAAAGTTATAGAACAAAAATAAGAAAAATTTTATAGGACCAAAAAAAAAAAAAAACATACCTCTTTCCTAAGATAATATTATCTACCATTCATAAGATAATTGAATTTTAATTTATGTTTTTTATTAATTTTAGCCCTTTAACTATTAAATCAAACATCAAATTACATATGATAATTTAATTTATTTTGACTTATCTATCGAATCAAATTAGACCTTAAAGAAAAAGCGATGCGTGGATAATGGAAACTGGCAAACAACTGGCCAATTTTGAACTTAAGCCTTTTTACATACAGTAGTAGATATACATAAAAAAAATTAGTGTGCATATACAATTTTAATTTTCGTTTTTTCACAACATTCAATAGTACGGCGATGTATATTTATTTTTTTAAATTTTAAGAACGAAAACTCTATTACTATTAGACGCATCCTATGTTGCACTGGTGCGAACACATGAATGCGGGGGCGATACAATACAGGGTCGAAGATATGAATTTTTAAAAAGGTGTGATTTGTTGAGGATGCATCTATTTTTAATTAATTGTATTTTATTATGGGTTAACTCTATATAAATACACCATCTTTTACTCAACTTTCAATTTAATCCGAGTTTCACGATTATTATAAAAAAATCTCAACCTTTTAAAGAGTTTCAATTCAATACATTTTTTTCTGGCCAGTCCCTGATGATGTGTCTCGCCGGAGCTCGTGAAATGTTGTCACGTTGGCGTACACGTGTGAAATTATTTTTTTATATTTTTTTTCCACATCATTTATTATATATATAAAAAAATAACAAAATTTTATACTAAAAAAATTATTTTTTGAATGAGAACTACCATGGAGAAAAACGTTTTCCACCATATTCAAGAGGGACTTGAAACGACACTCAAAACCATTAACAAAATCGCCAAACAATCTTAGGTTTTGATATGATGTGAAAAAAAAATATATAAAAAAATAATTTCACACGTGTAAGCCAGCGTGACAACATTTCACGCGCTCCGATGAGACACGTCATCAGTTGCTGGCCGGAAAAAATGTATATCGAATTAAAACTCTTTAAAATGTTGAGATTTTCTATAATAATCGTGAAGCTCAGAAATTAATTGAAAGTTGAGTAAAATGTGGTGTATTTATATAGAATTAACCCTTTTATTATATATAATACCTAAAAAATATACTCCCTTCCTCCCGTAAGAATTTGCACCATACGGGATGACATATTTTTTTTAAAAATGTATTTTATATATAAAGTAGTGGTATATGGGTAAATATGTGTATTTGTTTGTGAATTTGTACGCAAATTAATGTTTCTTTTTTAGAAGTGCGTAAATTTGTGTGGGACGTCCAAATAAGAAAAATGTGCAATTTCTTGTGAGACACAGTGGGTATTTTATAAAAAAATTATAAATCAAATGTATGTAATTTAAATTTTATCACTCAAAACTTGAGTATATTCAATAACATAATATAATTACGTAAAAAATTATTAATTCAAATTATATATTAATTCAATACATAAGTTATAATAGTAATCAAATTCAATCTAAAATGAGTGTCACATAATCAATTTAGACTATATGACATAATAATAAAATTCAATCTAAAACGAGTGCACGGGAGGAGCACGTCTTCTGGAGCCTTGCATGACTTGAACGGTAGCCCAAACGCATCCAGAGATCGCATTTGGAGGGACCCATCTCCGCCAGCCAATACATATAATTTAAATTTACCACCTTTATAAAGAGAAAACTTAGTTTTTTTTCTTCAATTTTGTTCATCCTGAAGATGAACACAGATCTATCAGAATTTAGGGTTGTGAGCCTCTTTCTAGCGTAATTGTTATTATCGAGTACTTTAACGGAAGAATTTATGTGGCTATGGGATATATCTTCAATTGATGGATAATAAACATATATATACATAAAAAATCTAAGAATAACTTTGAGTGCTCTCATGAAAGTCCCCTAGCCGCCGTGTAATATTGATTTTCTGAATTGTAAGGATGAAATTTCAATATCTTTATAAATAAGGAAGCGACCCTCTATACCCTAAAAGGTAAAAGACTCTTATGCCTTTTATGCGAGGGTCTATTTACAATTGTACATAATAATTTCTATACTACTATATTGTATGAATTCGATCATGTTGAGGATACAATCCTGATTCTAGTAGACCCCAATTCTGAGGCATAATAATTTTTGTTATTTTATTTTACATAGTGTATTTGTTGACTTTTGTGAAAAGTAAAAAATAGTTATTTAAGATAATATTTATTTATTAATATATATATATATAATGAAAAAAATTTGTAGAACATAAAAAAATTGAAAAAGTTATATTGAAACGAAGGAATCATCAATACATTATTGTCATGGTTTCAGACAAGGGACTGGGCACCCCCTATATTTTACAAATTAAAATGTTAATATTTAATAAAAAGATAGAAAAAAGTTAATTCTAAATTTTGTATCTTCTATAATTATTTAAAAATTTATAAGTATAATTTTAAATAGAAAAAATACAATTAATATGCATAAAAACATTTTATATTAATGTTAGGAGTTACAAATTTTGTAACTAATATAAATATAATGTTATTTGGTATAGTGTAATAGAAAAGTTACATAAAATTAATTCTAAAAAGTAATCTCACTTGGCTGGATGTAATATAGAGAGGAAAAAAATAATGTTACTTGGTAGGGTGTAATATATGTAGATATATAAGAACAAAAATTACTATTCAAGTCATACAAAAATTGTAAGGTAGGAAAGGTGAGATAATTTATTATATTGTGAACAGTGAAAATAGTGTAATATGGTTTCTTCTTTTACAAGGTCGACCGTATAAAGACCGAATCAGTATAAAATTTGTATTCTTTACCAAACAAGATAAGTCAACAAAGTAGCTCATGAATTGGTGAATTGGGCTAGGAGGACTTTTACTCATCTAGATTGGAGAGAAGATAATGTCCCTTTATGGTTTAGGAAATTAGTTCTACTAGTGTAATGTTCTCTAGTTATTGTTACGAACTGATTTTTCCTTTAAAAAAAAAAAAAAAAGACCGCACTTCCATAGTTTCATAACATTTAATACAATATTTTAAAGAAAAAACCGACTTTACCGACAAATTTGCGGATATTACCCGTTAGTAAACTTCAATTCAAATATCATTTCGATCCGACTTATTTTTCTCGTCCTTTCAAATTTAAAAGTATTTATATAAATTTTTTTTACCCTTTTTAGATTTATGTATATTTAGGTGTGATTTATTAAAGATATGTCTATTTATTTATATTTTATTATATATAAACGTGAAATATATTTCAAAAAAGTTTATAAATTAAATGTATGTAACTTATATTTTTTATCACCCAAGATTGAGTATATTCAATAATCTAAAAAGTGTCCTTAGATGTGATTTTTTCATATATATATATATATATATTAGCTCCATACATAAGTAATAATAGTAAATTTGAAATGAGTATCACATTATAAATTTAGGTAATATGATATAATAAAATTTAATTTGAAACAATATATTTAATACTTAATAAATAGAATTCGTGAAGGAGATTCGAGAACCCGTTAGCTGGATTTGCCAAATGACAGGCATGGCCAATCCAATAAACGAATTCAATCTAAAGCGCTGAGTCGTCGAGGTGTCAAAGTAGTTGTCCCAGACGACACAGAAGCTGACTAAACAGACGTGGTTGCTGACCAGGTAAGGGAAACATAATGACAAGATGTAGGCTTGGTTAGATACGATTTCGCTAAGGTCAGTGTGCCACTTCCGCAGATCTTAGGTGATGAGCTTGAGGATGAGGGTGAGGGTGAGGGTGGGGAGAGAGGATTTAATTCTGCAGATGATGTGTAATTTAGTTTATTGTTGAACAATCTATTTATATTTATGTTGAATATTTATTTAATATTTTAAATTTTTATAAAAAAAATTTTGATGTTTTAAATTTTATGTTCTACATCAAATTCATTTTTATGATTGATTGTGAAATTTAAAAAATTAAACGATATTATAAATTTGTAGTAAGTAATGTAGAATATTAAATTTATGCAATAAAAATATTAATATATAAATATATATGTATAAATAAATTTGAAGAATTTTAAAGAATTAATTTGATGAATTTAAGAAAAAATTAATGAAAATGTATATATATACAAATTAGAAACAAAAATAAATTTATTTGATGAATTTTAAAAAAATGTGACTCAATTTGGTGTTATATACAATTAATTGTATAAAAACGAACAAATAATTTTTTTTTATTAGTGTAAGATAATAAAATTATAACATTAAAAAAGTTATTGAAATATATATATATATAAATTGGAAACAAAAAAAAAACGAATTTGGTGAATTTTTGTTTTTTTTAAAAATATGATTCAATATGGAGTTATGTACAATTCGTTACATAAAAATAAACAATAAAAACAAGTGTCCGAGTGGAACACGCCATTTTTTACAAAGTGGTTTGAGCCCGGCCAGTTCTCGGAAGGGTCTGGGTTCGAACTAGCTTGGCCAAATTAAACGGTAATTATTATACGATCACCACAAAAAACGATCGCTAAAATTTATTTGCGACCCGAAAATGATCGCTAATTTGATCACTAAAACATGTTTTTTTTTTAGTGTTTGAGTTGACCAATATGTTAATAATTAATGAATGAATCAATCATTTGTGTGCAATTAGAGAAAAGTTAAGAAACAATACTGCAATTTTTATTTGAAAAGTTGATCATTTCTAAGTTAAAATGTGGATTAATTGTTATCCTTTTATCCTAAAAGTATTTGCATAATTAAGTAGGCACATTATTTAAAATATATATATATAATAAATAAAATTTTGAAAGATATAAAGTGTAAAAAATGATTAGATTGTATATAATATAAATTCAAAAGATAAAAAATACTGATAATTTTTGTAAATATTTTAGAAAGTAGCACCTGATGGCTGAAATAATATAAATAATATAATACGGAAAATCGAGGCACGTGAGGAACACGATTTCCTTAAAACAAAATATGCCCCTCATTTTAGGTGTTTAGTGAATTTATTGGACACTTGTTTCCCATGATACAATGATATAGCACAATATCTTGTTTAAAACGAACTGAGATATTGTTTGTAATATTACCGGAGTAAGAACAAAAATTAGCAGAGAGATTGAGCAAAAGAAAGTGGCTAATTGCCGGAAAATATCTGAACATTTTTTCCACTCAAATGTTGTATATCTTGAAATTCTTGTGTTTCTTGCAACACATAAGAATACTATTTATAGTATTCAAAATTTGACTGTTGGAGTGTGGCCATAAAGACTCACAAATGGTCTTGACCGTAACCGAAAAAACGTCTAAATTAATTGCATTAACTCAGGTTTTTTAAGTTTCAAAATGTGTTGTAACTGTAGTGATTTTAGAATCTCAGCAGGCTTGAAAAATGTCTTTCAGGATCCTTAGCCTGAATTCTTAACCTCTCAGAATCCTTAGTCTGTATCCGTAGCCTCTCAGAATCCTCTCAGGATTGTTTTCAGGACTATTCTCAGGATAAGACTACTCTCGGGACTATTTCAGGATAATCTCATAATCAGGATGAATTATCCTCAGGATCAGGATGAATTATCCTCAGGATCATGATGAATTATCCTCAGGATCAGGATAAACTATCCTCAGGATCAGAATATCCTCAGGATTATTCTCAGGATAATCCACCTTTGTTACAACAACTTTAAAAACTCAATTTCTCATTCACCCAATATCGGAATTGGGCGAGTAATATACCGAATCGAAGCTCTCTTCGAGGAGCACAAATTCCAACAACCCCCCACGTGAATGGAAATTGATATAGATACCAAAAAATATTTTTTGTGATATATAATGACGTTAGAAGCTTGCAAAAGGATAGATATGTGTTACCCTTTGAACCTTTCCTTGTGAAAATACACTTACTTTACTAATTGAATAGTAGACGTGATGTCTTTGAACTATCAACCATTAGTGTAAACGATGGTGTAATTCACTCAAGTTCTTCCTAACAACTCTAAGTTCTCATGAGTATGTTCGTTTCGGCCATGAACATCCACCTGGTTCTGCAAGAGTTTCTAGGAATATGCCTTATAATATTCCCTTCGAAGCGACCCCACTTTTCTCTCACATAGGTGATTCTTTTGAGAGTTTCTCTAACTCTCCTCAAATCATTAATAGTCATTTTGCTAATCCTCACAATACTTCACTGTAACATCTTTTAGGCAATGAGATTTCTAGGGTTTAATTATATTATCCCCCACAAAACAGTGATTTTGAGTTAGACAATTAGGTTGTCCTTTTGAACCTAATTCTTGGGACCTTCAATCATTTAGGTAAGGTTTTCCTTCATCTCAACTCATTTTTCTAAGGCTTTTAGTCTCATTCCTCTAGATGACGACAAAACTAACTCTCTATTTAACCTTTGGTTAATGGATCCGCTATGTTATCTTTAGACCTTACATAGTCTATTGTGATAACCCCAGTTGAGAGTAGTTGTTTAATGGTATTATGTCTACGACGAATATGCCAAGACTTACCATTATATAAATTACTTTGTGCCCTACCAATTGTTGATTGACTATCACAGTGAATGCAAATTGGTGGCACCGGTTTCGTCCATTTTGGAATATCTTCTAAAAAATTCCTAAGTCATTCGGCTTCTTCACCACATTTATCTAGAGCAGTAAAATCTAATTCCATGGTGGATCTTGCTATCACCGTTTGTTTAGAAGATCTCCAAGATATGGTTGCTCCTCCTAAAGTGAAGATGTATTCACTTGTGGACTTTGAGTCCTTTATGTTTGATATCCAATTAGCATCGCTATAACCTTCAATTACAACCGGATATCTAGTATAATGCAGTCCATATTCTCGTGTATGCCTCAAGTATCTAAGTACTCTTACAATAGATCTCCAATGACACTCACCCGGATTACTAGTGTATCTACTTAACTTGTTTACGGCGTAGGCCAAGTCCAGTCTTGTACAACTGGTTAAGTACATTAGACTGCCTATTACTCTTGAGTACTCCACTTGACTCACACTTTTACCTCTATTTTTGGCTAGATGTTGGCTAGGATCTATGGGAGTTCTAGCAAAACCCGTATTATTTTGCTAAACTTCTCTAGAATCTTATCCACATAATGAGTTTGACTCAAGATAATTTCATCTGATGTTTTATGATTTTAATTCCAAGTATAACATCAGCTAGTCCCATATATTTCATGTCAAATTTGGAATTCAACATATTCTTTATGGACTTTACCATTTTATCATTACTTCCAATGATTAAGATATCATCTACATAAAGACACATGATTATGTAACCATCTTTAGTGTCTTTTATATAAACACATTTGTCACATTCATTAATTTGAAGTCCATGTTCTAACATGACATTATCAATTTTCTCATGCCATTGTTTTGGTGCTTGTTTCAAACCATATAATGATTTTACTAATTTGCACACCTTGTTTTCTTGTCCCGGAGCTAAAAAACCCTCGGGTTGTTCCATGAAAATCTCCTCATCTAAATCACCATTTAGAAAGACAGTTTTCACATCCATTTGATGTATTTCAAGATTTCTCAAAGCGGCAATTGCTATGATTAATCTTATCGACGTAATTCTCGTTACAGGAGAGTACGTATCAAAGTAGTCAAGACCTTTTTTTTGTCTATAATCTTTTATCAAAAGTCTTGTCTTGTATTTAACAATGGTCCCGTCCGTTTTCATTTTCCTTTTGAAAATCCACTTGTAACCTAATAGTTTACTTCCCGGAGGGAGATCCACTAGTTCACACGTGTGATTTTGCAAAATAGAATTTACTTCACTTTGAATTGCTTCTTTCCAAAGAGGACCTTCAGAAGAGTTCATGGCTTACTTGAAGCTTTGAGGTTCACTTTCGAGCATATAAGTTAGAAAATCCGGACCAAAGGATTTTTCTACTCGTGCTCTTTTACTACGTCTTGGTTCAACCTCTTCGTCATCTACAATTTCATTAATTGTAGGGTTTGCAAAACTAGGGTTTGCATGTTCTTTAGAAGTACTAGCTTCATTTATTTCAACATTTATTTTGCATGGAAATATATGCTCAAAAAATGAGGCATTTCTTGATTCTATGATCGTATTCTTATGAATATCATCAATTTAAGATTCATACACAAGAAACCAATAGGTACTACTGTTATGTGCATATCCAATAAATATACAATCAACAGTTTTAGGACCTATTTTTACTTTCTTAGGTGGTGGAATTGCAACCTTAGCAAGACACCCCCACACTTTAAAGTATTTATAGGATGGTGTTTGACCATGCCATAATTCATATGGGCTTTTATCAATTTTCTTACGTGGTATCTTATTTAAAAGATAATTGCCCGTCAACACCGCTTCACCCCACATATTTTGAGGGAGCCCAGAATCTAGTAACATTGTATTCATCATTTCTTTCAATGTTCTATTTTTCCGTTCCACGACACCATTTTGTTAAGGTGAATAAGGTGCAGTTGTTTCATACTTAATTCCGTGTTGTTCACAAAATTCGGCAAATGGAAACTCATACTCACGTCCTCTATCACTCCTCAACATTTTAATTTTCCGATTGAGTTGATTTTCAACCTCATTTTTATAAAGCACGAACTTGTCAAAAGCTTTGTCTTTACTTTTTAGAAGATACACAAAACAAAATTTTGTGCTATCATCTACAAAAGTGATGAAATATTTATTTCCACCACGTGTTTGTACACTTTTTAAATCGCACACATCCATGTAAATTAATTCAAGTGGCTCACTATTTCTTTTAATAGTTCGGAAAGATGACTGAGTCATTTTCACTTCTACACAAATATCACACTTATGATTTGTATCAGTTTGGAGTGTAGGAATACTATTCATATTCATTAATTTTCTTAATGAATTAAAATTGACATGTCCTAAACGACCTTGCCACGTAATAGACGACTCAATCAAATAAGAAGAAGATGAAGCATTTTTATTCATATTTTTCTTGATCGTCATTACATTGAGCTTGAAAAGCCCATCACATTCATAGCCCTTTCCGACATACACTCCATTCTTGGATTAAATAATTTTATCCGCCTCTATTACAATTTTGAACCCATGTTTGTTCAATAAAGACCCGGACACCAAATTCTTACGAATTTCCGGTACATACAAAACATCGTTCAAAGTTAACTCCTTATCAGAGGTAAATTTCGGCACCACTTTCCCTTTCCCTTTGACATCGGAAGTGGCCGAATTGCCCATGTAAAGCTTCTCTTCATGAACATTTTCATCAAGGAAATTAAACAATTCCTTGGAGGAACAAATATGACGGGTTGCACCCGTATCGAGCCACCATTCACATGGGTTTGAGCCCACCATATTTACCTCGGACACAACAGCCGAGAAATGTTTCTCATCTTGGTTGACCATATTTGCTTAGTCTTTCTTCAACTTTCTACATTGAGCCGCCTTGTGACCGGGCTTCTCGCAATTGTAGCAAGTCCCGGTGAATTTCTTTTTAAACTCATTCTTCTTCGGACCCAAATTCTTGGTCGAAGGGTTTTTTTTTTCCCATTATTTTTTGGATTGGTCCTCGAGCCTTGGCCTTGTTCAACAACGTTGGCTTTAGGCTCGGAGGCACCATATTTTTTGCTTGATTTCTTGTTGTCTTCTTCAATACGAAGACGAACAACAAGCTCCTCCACGGTCATCTCATTTCTTTTGTGGGTGGGGTAATTCTTGAAGTCTTTCCATCCGGTTGGCAACTTGTCTATTATCGCAGTCACTTGGAAGGATTCGTTTATCACCATCCCTTCGGCATGAATGTCGGAAATAATAACATGTAGCTCCTGTACTTGGCTAACAACAGGTTTAGTATCCACCATTTTAAAATCAAGAAATTTCTTTGTCCCGGCATCCTCTGTCTTGTATTTTTTCTCAAGAGTTTCTCACAACTCTTTTGTCATTTTAATCCCAATGTACACGTTGTAAAGAGCGTCAGACAAGTGTTGAGAATATAATTCTTGGACAGGAAGGCCAAGTGATTCCATGCTTCTTGGGCAAACACGGATTGATCGTCAGGTTCAGCGGGAAGAGTGAGAGGATCTTCCCTTAAAAATCTTGCCAAGTTGAGCGTGGTTAAGTAGAACAACATCTTTTCCTGCCACCTTTTGAAGTTCATCCCCATGAACTTCTCAGGCCTGTCATGGTGGTGAACTGGAATCGTCACCGAAGGAACCGTTGAACCAACGAAAGTGGAAGCGGAGGCTGGAGCAGTAGGAGCCACCGGGGTAATATCACTCGTCATTGTTGGGTTTGTATCAGTCATCTTGAAAGAATATTTTATTTTAACACTGTAGGAATTAGCACCTGATTGTTGAAATAATATAAATAATATAATACGAAAAATCGAGGCTCGTGAGGAACATGATTTCCTTAAAACAAAATATGCCCCTCACTCTAGGTGCTTAGTAAATTTATGGGATACTTGTTTCCCAGGATACAACGATATAGCACAATATCTTGCTTAAAAAGAACTGAGATATTGTTCGTAATATCATCGGAGTAAGAACAAAAAATAGCAGAGAGATTGGGCAAAAGAAAGTGGCTAATTGCCGGAAAATATCTGAATATTTTTTCCACTCAAATGTTGTATATCTTGTAATTCTTGTGTTTCTTGCAACACATAAGAATATTATTTATAGTATTAAAAAATTGACTGTTGGAGTGTGGCCATAAAGACCCACAAATGGTCTTGACCGTAACCGAAAAAATATCTAAATTAATTGCATTAACTCAGGTTTTTTAAATTTCAAAACTTGTTGTAACTGTAGAGATTTTAGAATCTCAATAGGCCTGAAAAATGCCTCTCAGTATCCTTAGCCTGAATCCTTAACCTCTCAGAATCCTTAGTCTGTATCCTTAACCTCTCAGGACTTTTCAGGACTATTCTCAGGATAAAACTACTTTCAGGACTATTTCAGGATAATCTCAGGATCAGGATGAATTATCCTCAGGATCAGGATATCCTCAGACTTATTCTCAGGATAATCTCAGGATAATCCACCTTTGTTACAACAACTTTAAAAACTCAATTTCTCATTCACTCAATATCGGAATTGGGCGAGTAATATATCGAATCGAAACTCTCTTCGAGAAGCACAAATTCCAACAAATATATGATTATTGTGGGGATGAAGTTTATAAAAATAATTTTTTATATATATTTTTTGATCGGTAATGTTAGTTGTTAGTAGTTAGAAGTTAGTTCATCAAGTCTCTTTACACCTCATATCTCCAAGTCCAACCTTATATCTCCCCTCCTAATTCGTTCCCAAAGGGAATCGAACCCAGGTCACTCACACAAGTGAGGAGCCCGGTGGCCAGGTGAGCTCACCCAGTTATTTTTCAATGTATATTAAATTATATTTTTTTATTTACCCGTATTAAAATATAATAACGTGTTCTTTTAAAACTCAAACATTTGTTAATATTTTTTTTAGTATGTGTGCATTTATCCAAAGAGATACGTATTTTGAATAAGGATTATTTTAGAGTGAGAAATTGATATAGAGAGAGAAATCAATGTTTCTTCTGAAATCCGTCCAAATCTACTCTTAGAAAATATAATTATATAATATATGTCCATGTCACTACTTTATTTAAAAATATAAATTAAAAAAAAATTGAAATCTCAGCAAGACAAATTCTCCATTGTGTATAGTTATATGAATTAGCACATAAATCATATGTCGCTTGGTATAAATTTAAAATATGAATCATAATAGATATCATTAAGGGACTAATCGCTATGGAGTTAATAATTATACTTTTGTTTTAATTTATTTTTATGAAGTCATTCATTTATAATAAATAATACTAAATACTATTAATGAGAATGAATTCTCATTAATCCTCATTCTCCACTCTCATTACCCCTAACCAAAGGAGCCCTCAATTTTTTAATAGTGTGTAAGTTTATTTAAAATATTCAAATAAAAAAGTTACAAATTATCGTAGGACAAAGGAAGTACTGCTTTAAACACGACTTCACTTCATCTAGTGCTAATTAGTTACATACGCATCTCCATTTCAAGACATGTGACAAGACAAGAGGATATAAGCCACCACTCACATTTGATTACACCACTCAATTAATAGCAAGTCTGCAGTTGTAGATTTCAGATTCAAATTTAATAAATTTTCGGCAGTAGATTTAAAAACAATAATGCATATGTAACAGTATGAATAAGCAAGATTATAAATAATGAAGAAAAAATAAAGAACAATAGTTCAGAGATAAAAGTCCTTTTACATCCACTGTTACACCACTTAAGTGTCAAATCCACTAAGATGATAACTTAGATCCTGGTAAAGTATTTCCCCCTCAAAAATAGCTTTCACTCAGATCACTAATCTAGGAAAAAACTTGACCTATTCACTAAGAATACAACTGACTCACTAAGAGTCTTTTTCTCACTAAGAGAAATCTACACGAAGTAGATATTACATCAATAAAATAGGTGAGGGAACAATAATGAAAATGTGGTTCTTCTCTAAGAAAATCCTAACAAATTAGCCTATGAATCACAAAGAAAAAATATCTCTCAAAATGCTCTCAAAATATTTTGCTAGCAGTAGGTTTGCTCAGGGTTGAATGCTTGAAGGTTGTCTCCTGAATACTTCATCATGCGTGTACTCTACAGCTGCAGACTGGCTGTAGACTTCAATTGCTTGAGAATCTGTCTTTTTCTCATTTTCCACTATATTCAACTACCTCAGTGCTTTGATTCTCTTTAGGGGAATCATGAACTTGAGCTTCTTTCTCCTGAGCCTGAGCCACCTGTGCTCCACCAATTGGTGTATCATCATCATTGTCATCATTATCATTATCAGTACCCCCAACAACAAAGCCTTCATTACAGGGCGACTGATTCTGATCTTCACCATCCTCTTTCTCTTCTTCTTCTTCTTCTTCTTCTTCTTAGATCTTCTTCTTCTTCTCCTTCTTCTTGTCCCTCAGCCTTATCTCTTACTTTTGTTTGAGGTAAATCAGTAGTCTGGGCCTGGGTTGATTCTACAGCACTTGCTCCTATAGGTTCAATCAATTCCACACTCTCAGCTAGATTGGTAAGGCCAACATCTTCACTTTCCAGACCATAAGTACTTCCCTCTCCCATCCTTGGGATCTCCTCTTCATCACTGCTAGAGCTAACTACCTCATAGTCTGCCTCTAGGAATTCAACTGCAGTCTTTGAAATTCTTATTCTCTCTTCTTCTTTCTCAGTGGCAAATATCTTTCCCTTTCACTTAGTCATTTCAGTTCTCTCCTTCTCTGTTGCAGCTTTACACTTCTCTGCAAGAATTTTATGTTCTTCCTCATTTCTGAATTTATCAATTGTTCTCCATAATTTTAACCATTCTTCAAAATTTCCCACTGTTCCATAATTTATGGTGGATAACTTACACTCTCCTCCAATGGAACAATGTTCTGCTCTCTTTCTATTGGCGCAAACTCCTGGTTTTCTGCTCCTTGAGCCACTTCAGTAACCACATCTTGCTCAACTTCTACAATGGGTAAGTCTACAGCTGTAGACTCAACCATCTCAGCTCTCACTTCTGAAGTCTTCTTTGAGTGGTATTTCTTGACGCTTCTCTATCTATCAACTTTATCTTCAGAATCAACATCCAAAATGAGTCTTTTATGTACACTTTTCTTCTTTCTCTTCTTGGATTCTAAAGATGTAGACTCTGCATATGTAGATTTCTTGGAATGCTTCTCCTCATCAATTTTCTTCCTCTTCTTTATCTTAGAAGCCAGAGGAGCATCCACCTCTTTGGAAGTTGGCTCTTCCAATAATCATGTGGGTTAGGATTATGACCCTCATAGCCATCAAAAAGTGAGAATCCTACTTCTTTCAGTATATAGTTGAGAAATAGTACAAACCCTTTGTTTTTCCCAGGTTTGCAAACATCATTTGCAATGTTCCTCCATATCAACTCTCTTATATCTATGTGAACCTCCTTGTCTATAGCTATGTTGAGGTCCCACATTAAAAAAAAACTAGGTCATTCTTTTTGAATGTGCGTTTCCAGTTCTCTGAGAATGCCTTGCTAGTTGTAAACTTCTTCCAGTATGCTTTATCTTCATTGTTGAGGTTATCATGAACTTCTCCTCCAGCGTGTATCCTCAAAGCTCTGCAAATGTCATTGGAGGTGATCTTCACTCTCTTCCCTTTGAGTTTGATCTCCATCTTCTTCCTTTCTACATCCACTTCAGCATGTAGATAAAACTCTATGGGCAACCTGTCATCATATCCATAAGGAATATGTGACAAGCAATACCTTAGTTTCTGATTTGTGGTCTTCCTCAACACTGTCTCCATCACGTCAGTGTCATACTTCCTTGCAAGTTCATCAAAATTGACAGAGCACCGAAAATCACTTTAATAGACATAATTTTCAATAGGTTTCTTAGGTTCTAGGTTTAGAATTTTGAAGTATTTGAAGTGTGTAAGAGCACGAAAATATAAAGTGAAGGTGGAAAGATTTCATTTCCCTTTTATACCTTTCCTTACACATATTCAGCTAGGGGGCAAGATGGTCTTATTTCTATTTTTAAAATGTATGAGTTTTAAAATAGAAATAGAATTTATGGGAATAAATTTGCCCATATTATAACTCATATTATATTAAATTCCATTTAAAATAGCATACAAAATTTTAGTTCATTTTATTAATTAAAATGCTGAATAATAAAAAAAAAATATGTAACATAAGTACTGGATTTTTTGAATTTTTGTTTTGTAGACATTTATTAAGTCAGATTATACAAAGTATTGTAACTTTCCTTAAAAGTACAGCTGGTTAGCTTGGATTGTGATAATCTATAGATATACAGAGTCTGCAATTGTTGCAAGTCTACAGTTATAGATTCTCAAATCTACAGTTGAGTCACTTTGCAGCTGTAAGTTTTTGTTTTTGTGATTTTTCACCTTTTCAAGTTCAATTGAGTGTCTTGGTAAGTTTTACAGAATCTCTCTACAATTCTAACATCCTCAAATTCCCTCTCAAAGTTGAGAATCTTGATTCAAATAGGGGCTTAGTGAAAATATCTGCAAGATTCATATTAGTATGATTCTTTGTCATCTTGACATCCTTTCTTTCTACATGATATTTGATAAAGTGATATTTTACATCTATGTATTTTGATCTAGAGTGCAACACTGGATTTTGTGTAATAGTAATAACACTGGTATTGTAACAAAATATGGTTGTTTCTCTAGCATCAATCACATAGTCTTTCCATTGAAATTGCATCCATAAGATCTAAGTACAACAACTTCCTGAAGCAATATATTCTGCTTCAGCTGTTAATAATATTGTTTATTTTGTTTCTTGCTATGCCAAGCAACTAGTCTTTGACCAAGGAATTGACATAGGTCACTAGTAATATTTCTATTAATCTTGCAGCCTGCAAAATCAGAGTCTGTGTAGCCTATCAACTTAATTCCTCCTCCTTTAGGGTATAGAGTCCTAAATTTTGTATAGACGTACATATTTGATGATCTTTTTAACAACATTTAAGTGTGACTCCTTAGAATTGACTTGGAATTTAGAACACACACCTACTGCAAACATAATGGCTGATCTGCTTGCTGTGAGGTATAACAGTGATCCAGTTAGTCTCCTATACTTTGTTACATCAACACTTTTGTCATTCTCATCCTTGTCTAAGTATACAGAGGGTGTAATATGAATGTTTGTAGCTTTACAGATGTCCATTCCAAATTTCTTGATCAACTCTTGATTGCATTTAGCCTGGTTAATGAAAATTTCATTATCCATTTACTTGACTTGTAGACCTAAAAAGAAATTTAGATTTTCCATCATTCTCATTTCAAATTTGACTTGCATGAGCTTGCAGAATATTCTGAAAGTTCTTCATTAGTTGACCCAAAAATGAAATATGTCATCAACATATATTTGAACAAGTAAAATGTCATCTCCATGTTGCAATCTGAAAAGGATCGTGTCAACCACTTCTTTCTTGAATTAATTTTTGATCAAGTAACACATAAAGTGTCATACCAAGTTCTTGGAGCTTGCTTAAGTTCATATAGTGCTTTCTTTAACTTGTAGACCTTGTCTCCAGCTGTAGATTCTTCAAACCCTGGAGGTTGTTCAACATACACTTCCTCTGATAGTAAATCATTTAAGAATGAACTCTTTACATCTATTTGATAGACTGTAAAGTTCATGTGTGCAGCATAGGCAAGAAAGATTCTAATTGCTTCAAGTATTGCAAATGGGGCAAATGATTCATCAAAATCTATGCCTTCAGCTTGACAATAACCTTGAGCCACTAGCCTTGCTTTATTTCTGGTTACTATCTCATCTTCATCAAGTTTATTCTTGAATACCCACCTTGTTCCAATCACTTTGTGATTTCTAGGTCTGGAAACAACTTCTCATACTTGATTTCTCTCAAAACCATTTAATTCTTCTTGCATTGCAAATGGTCCAGTTTACATCTTGCAGTGTTCATGAATATTTGTAGGCTCTGTAGATGAGAGGAATGTGGCAAACATAGCCTCATGAGCTTGTTTTCTGGTCTTCACTTTATCTGATACATTTCCAATGACTTGTTCAGGGGGATGTTCCTTTAACCATTTCAAATCAGTTCCAAGTCTTTAATCATTATTCTATGCAGCTGTAGATTCCTCAACTGCAAATTCATCAAGTTCAGTTGTTAGTAAATCTTCAGCTGTTTGAATATTCCCATAGATGTGTTCTTCATCTCAATCTATCTCAATAGTAGGTAACTCAATTATCACAGTTCTTCCATCCTCCATCCATTTTTTAGAAACTACTATTCACTTTTTTATTATTATTTTTATTACTTTTACATTATTTTTATTACTTTTTCACTTTTCCATCACATCACTTATATTTTTTCACTTTTACCTTAATCTGTATGCCCAAAAGCAATAAAAAATTTATATCGGGACGGAGGAAGTATTAGTTTGTATTTAAAAAATAATAATTTATTAATATTCGAAAAACAATTGAGTAGTATCCAAAGAATAATTGAGTAATATTCTTTATTATATTCAATAATACCCAAAATATTAATATTTGAAAATCAATTGACTAATATATGAAGAATAATTTAACAATACTCGAAAAGCAATATAGTAATATTAAAAAAACAATTGATTAATATCCTAGTTACTTCTAGTTCCGTCACACAAAACTTTGCATAATTTTCTTTTTAGTTTGTTCCATAAACGTTTGCATACTCCTAAAGTAAAAATATATCTTTAAATCTTCACATTCAAAATCTCTAACTCACAATTTTCATCCCACACATTCTAATTATTATATTTTTTCTTAAAAATCGTACCCCCAAAAGTACCGTAAATTTTTGGGGGACGTAAGTAGTGAAAAATACAGTGTAGTGTATATTATATATTTTCAAAATTTTAAACTTTAAATTTAAATATATATATATATATATATTATGCATTCAACTGCATATATTATATATTTACTATATATTGCTAGTTATTTTTTGACACAAAATATTAGAAAACGTACAAAATATTGATATAGTACATGTAATGTGATAAAGAAAAGTAAAAAAATAATAAAAATAGTGTAAAAAGTAATAAAAATAATAATAAATAAATAATAATTTTAAAAAAAATAAAAAAATAACATATAGTGAACAAATGAAAATGGTAAAATGGAAGAATGGGATGAGTATTGCGGTTTTTTTTTTTAATTATATTTTCTAACTTAGTTTATGAATTTAGGTAAAATTCAGGGTGTAATGCATTACGAGATACAGCAAAAGTGGTTAATGCATGATTAAAGGTCACTAAGATTCCTGAGGTTTGTCGGTCACATGGGAGGAGCACGCCTTTCTAGACCCTTGTCGCCCCGTGACTCAAGTTGTCAACTCAATGGTTGGCCCACTCTCTAAAACTAATCCATCCATAATCCAACTTAATTCAATTTAAAATAAAATATTAATTTCTCTCATCTCCACTTATATAACTTTCAAATTTATTTTTTGAAAAAATACAAATTTTTGTCCTATAAATTTTGTGAACTTTGATTTTCATCCTTTTGAATTTTTATTTTCGTCCTTTAACTTACCAAAAATTATGGTTTTCGTCCTCCAACCGCCTATAATCAGTCGTACAACCGGTAATACACATGTGGATCCATTTTTTCTTTCTTTTTTTAAACAAAATACTAACGTGGGGGTATTTGGAGGGAATTAGGTCTTGAAAAAAATACATTTTTAACCGTAATTTTCCTCTCAAATACCGTCCAATACTTACATCCATAGAATCTTCTGTCCGGATTCATTTTTGAATATGATGTACAAACCGTGCAATGAAATCACAACGACACTTAATATTGTGCTCGAAACTCGTTGAATCATACGAATTTCTTGAAGACATCCCTCTTCCTTTCCATACAGTGAGTATGCGCTCAAAAGAATATAGGTTTTTGGATGTTTTGATTTGGGGATCTTTGTTCCTTTTTTCACTAATTCTCTCAAGCCCCCATGCCTAGATTTGATCGACTAGGGTTTTGATTTGGGAGAGAATTTATGGTTAATCCTGTATTTTATTCATCAAGACCTAATTCCCTCTAAACACCCGACGTTAGTATTTCGCTTAAAAAATAAAAAAATTGTTCTACGTGTGTATTACCGGTTGTGTGACTGGTTATAGGCGGTTGGAGGACGAAAACCATAATTTTTGGTAAGTTAAAGGACGAAAACAAAAATTCAAAACTTAAAAGGATGAAAATCATAATTTTTAGTAAGTTAAAGGACAAAAACAAAAATTCAAAAGTTAAGCGGACGAAAACCAAAGTCAACGAAACTTATAGGACAAAAATATATATTTTCCCTTATTTTTTTTATACTCACATCCACAACCCAACTCAATTATTATTATTTTATTTTTTATTAATTATATATAATTTTAAATTAATATTTGGTATATTTAAAATGTGTAAAAATATATATATATAAACTAATTATCTTATATAAAAAAAATTATCATAAACTAATTGAGCATGTTATATTTAGCATGTGTAAACTAATTTAGCATGTTATATTTTTCTTGTTGTCTTATTTAAAATGTGTAAAAAAAAAACTAATTTACCATATATTAAGAAAAATATATTTGAGAGTTTGAAAAATAATTAGGATGATTTGGATCCATGATAAAAATTAAGAGATGAAATGATAAAAATAGAGGAGAAAATGAAGGATATGAGATTGTATTTTAAAATATATCAATATTGGTGTCTATTTATAGAGAATTAAAAAATATGAATTTTGATATATTTTTTTAAATACATATTATCCACAATATTTACAAAATACATAAAATCTATATAAAATTTATCTAACCAATCCCATAATGACATGTGTCATTATGTGATTGGATAACCAAAACAAAGGATGGGGTTGGGCAGGTGACACAGAGCCAGGGCTGGTTGCTTCATTTTTTTTTTATTGTGCAACCGGTTGAAAATTCCTAGCGATGGAGATAGTCTAAGCTCCAGATCTGATATGAGATTATCGGAACAAAAGTTAAAAAAATAAACAGAACAGAGTGAGATCCATTCGCAGTAGATCTGTTGTATTCTCTTTTGTGGTTTCTCTAGATTAACGGGTCAATTCTCTTCAACGGTACCGTGATTTCGATGTCCATTTTGTAGGATGACCCGTTAGATCTCTTCTATCTTGATTTCTTTTTTCTTTCTTTCTTTTTTCTTTTGTTTTTTGAGTTCTGCAATTTTTAGATCTTCGTTTTAATCCTGATCTCATTTACTTTGCTAGTAGTGAGATTTTTTACACTTTGTTTGTTGTCTTCCCGGTAATGGGATCTTCTAATTTTTTGCTTATGTTGTGTTTGAGATTCAAATTTGGTAGTGCTTCAGATGATCTTTAATCCTCTATATCTTAGAAAATGTAAAAAAAAATTAAAATAAGAATAAAAAGTGAATACTCCTTCCGTCCATGAAAATTGGGCCTCCTTTTTTGCACGTGTTTTAATGCATTATGTCGAAGGGTATTATGTGATATTGTAGGGTCTGTTTACGAATTTAAAAATTGTATATGAAAATATGTTTGTATATTTTTCATATACAATTTTTAAATTTGTAAATGGATCTCACAATACCTCATAATATCCTCCAACATATTGCATTAAACCATGTGCAAAAAAGGTAGTCCAATTTTTATGGACGTACGGAGGGAGTATTAATTTAAAAAAAAAAGAGTAAATGAGAATTCTATATAAAAACGGATCAATATATGAGTGGATAGTGTGGTAAGTGCATGGTCCTGAGGTTTGTCGCCATACATCACAATGGTGGGCCTAGACGCAATTAGAGAAAAGTTAAGAAATATTACTGCATTTTATATTTGAAGCTTGCTTGTTGCTTTGATAATTAATTTCTTAATTAAAATGTGGATTAATTGTTACCCCTCCATCCTAGAAGCATTTGCACAATTAAGTAGACATTATTTAAATAACAGTATAATTAATAATTGAAGTTTTGATATATACAAAAAATTAGTTAGATTTTGTGTAATAGGGCCAAAGGGTAAAAAAAAAAAATGACTATTTTTATAAGACAAAAATTTGTGTACACCTAAGTGCATAGAAGGTACCTTGATTTTAAGTTTAATTTTAAAAAATACACAGTACACATCGCACTGTGTGTTTTTTGGCAATTGAGATATTAGTGAATTATATTTGGGTATTACTTAGATTTGTTTTTTGGGTAT
This sequence comes from Prunella vulgaris, assembly GCA_026898435.1. Lineage (NCBI taxonomy): Eukaryota > Viridiplantae > Streptophyta > Magnoliopsida > Lamiales > Lamiaceae > Prunella > Prunella vulgaris. The sequence continues at coordinate 76,867 of JAPKLY010000959.1, forward strand.
TAATGAGTTGTTTTGGGGGTATTACTAACATGTATTTCGGATATCACAGACTTCTTCTTGGGTTATCAGTAAATTGAGATATTGGTGAGTTGTTATTGTGGTATTACTTAAACTTATTTTTGGGGTATTGGTGAGTAGGGGTGGAGAAAATATCGAAAATACATGTATATCGCACTTATAGTATCGAAAAATATCGAATTTATAAAAAAATTGTATACCGAATATTCGGTACAGTATGGCATCATATCGAGAATTTCGATATGATAACGGTATATATAGAAATTTCGGTATACCGCGATATAACAAAATATTTTCTGTATTTCGCGGTATACCGAAATATTATATTGAAAATATTTCGGTATACCATAAATATTTAAGTATATCATAGTATATCGAAAATATCTAAATTTTTGGTATATTAAAAATACCAAAATTTTTGGTGTACCAGTATGACTATTTTCGATATCAAAATTCGGGTATACCGAAATTTTTTGTATGACAACGGTATGATATTTTTCGGTATAAAAAATTTATGTACGTTAACGTTATGGCAAAAAAAAATGTGGTATGTCGTACTGTCACCCCTATTGTCGAGTTATTCTTGGGGTATTACTTAGACTTGCTCTTCGGGTATTACTTAGACTTGTTCTTTGAATATTAGTAATTTATTTTTCGGGTATTATACACTTTTTTTTGAGATATTTTGAGTTGTTCTTGGAGTTTTACTTAAACTTATTCGTGGGGTACTTGTAAATTATTCTTGAATTATTACTAACTTGTGTTTTGTATATTACTTAGTTGAACTTCGAGTATTACTCATTCAGGGTTTGTTCTTCTCCACTCTCTCGCCACTCCATTCCTCTATTCTTATAAAGGAAAATAAATAGTATAGAGCATTAGCTAGTTTGATTAACATCAATATATTTTCCTTCAACAAGAAAAAAACAGTTACGTATTGAAGTATCAAAAATTGATTTGAAAAATCATGATTTTAGGAAGACATTAATTTTTATTTTTTATCGGTAAATGTTAGTAGTTAGTAGTTACAAGTTAGTTCGCCAAATGTCCCAAACACTCCAAGGCAACCTTATATCTCCCTCAATATTTCTAAGCTAACCTTACATCTTCCTTAATTCATTTCCAGAGGGAATCGAACTCTGGTCACTCTCTCAAGTGAGGAGCCCAATGGCCAGGTGAGCTAACCCACCTGGTTAGATATTAATTATTTTTATTATTTTATTTTCTTTATTCTCGAGATTTGATAGGATTTATTAGGATTTCTTTTATACTATTTATAGGAGTTTTATATTTCCTTGTAAGCATTTGAATTATGAATTGAAATTAATAGTGTTATCTCTTTATTCCGGATTGTCGATATTCTTTTAAGAATCAACGGAGATTGAGAAGGTTCTTGTTATAGATTCACATATTTCTTGCGTCAGTTGATATCTAGAGTCTTGTCGATGCACCTGACCGATATCGTCTCATATGAATGAGTTACTACAATAACTTGTTGCTCTTAGTTATGCCAATGACATAATATGTGTCCAATAAACAACAATTCTTGACGCTGTTGAGATACCCCATCGCGGTCTGACAACATACCTAGAGATAAATCGCCGTGAACGAAGGAGCAATGATTGCGCCCCGCCTCATCTTTTCAACTCTTTTTCTAAGCAAATTGATGTTGATCATGTTGTTTATGATGGACCGCTCATATTTAATTATGAACTGTCGTTTATGATGCCCCACCTATATTTGATGTCATATCCACGACAAGTTGAGTCTCGATGAAGTTGACAATTCGTGCTAGATTTTTGACCATATGTATACTAATCTCATCTCAACCTGTTAAGTACCTTGGTTTAGATTTTTATGTGTGCAAAACAATGTGTTTAATTGGATAAATTGATCTAACACTTGTGCTAAGGAAATTGGTGTTTGAAATTTATAGTTGTAAGTGAAGTCTACAGCTGTATACTTGATCATTCTACAGCCAGACATGACCCTACATTTGTAAGGTTTCTCTACAGCCGATTTCTGTATTTACAGGACTCTACAGCTGCAATGTTGAAGACCCTACAGCTGAAAGAACCGTTTGAAGAAAGATAGTACTAGTCAAAGATTATTTGAAGATTATGAAGACCCTTAAGCATAATTAGTGTAGCTCTCAAGCACTCACTAAACTGTACTTAAGTGGAGATTATTTCTAAAGAAATCTAGAGGATAATGAAGATTAATTTGAAGACATCCAGAATTCTGAAGAAAAGGACAATAGTACACTCAGTACTATCCTGTGTGAAGGATGATGACCACTTCACACATGCCAAATAGAGAGAGGAGCCTTATCCGGATTTTAAATTTGAAATTTCCAATGGATAAGTCACACCATTCAATCTATAAATAGAAGAAGTCCTCAGAGGAAACAACAACAACAACCCTGAGCATACAAGCATTCTGCCTAAGCAAGTCTACAACCAACAAACTTTCTGAGAGCTTTATTATTTTTTATCTTTCTTTGTGATTCATAGGATAGTTGGTTAGGATCTTCTTAGTAATAATCACACCTTTTGTTGTTGTTCTCTCACCTATTTTATATTTCTATTTAGTGTAGATATCTCTTTGTGAGGTTTTGTAAACTCTTTGTGAGTTGTATTCTGAGTGAATAGGGTAGTTTAATCTCTTGTTAGAATAGGAATCTGAGTGAACCTAGTTCTAAGGGGGAACTACTTGTATTGATCTAAGTGATCTCATCTTAGTGAATTTGGCACCTAAGTGGTGTAACAGTGGATGTAGGTGGTCTTTTTATAGACACTGAACCACTATAAACTCTGTCTATTTATTTTCTGTTATTTATATTCTTGTATTGCATATTTAATTTATTTGTTACATTCATCATTCTTTTGAAAATCAAGTGCATAAAACTTTGTGTTTTTAACAGAGAAACTGTCTCTACAGCTGTAGACTTTTCTAAGTTACTCAGCTGTTAAGTTTGTTTATATTGTTTTTCATTAACACTCACTTATTCCCGCTGCACATTAGAGTATTCTCAATACACTTTTAAGTGTGAGATTCTCCCTGATTTCTTGTCTACAAGTTGTATTTTTGGTTGCAAGTTTTTGAACTCTGCAACTGTAGACTTCTCAAGTTCACAGCTGTAAGCTTTGTGGTCCTATTTTAAAAACCTTTGTAGATTTAATTGTTTTTGAACTTATAGGGGATATTGTAAGGTTCTAGAATCTCCTCTTTTGAAAAGTTTGAAAATTTGATTTTGACTCAAGGTCTATTCACCCCCCCAGACCTTGACCACTTAAGGGACCAACACAACCAATAACTATTATTTTTACATATATGATAGTAATTATTTTGTTGGTAATTTTACAAAATTGTCTTCTGCATACCGCCTCAAGACTTTGAGTAATATTCGCACTGCTGATATTTTTGGAATGAAGTATTTGTGGCATTACTTTCATTCTCTGGACGAAATCAATTTCAAATCGAGAATGAATCGTTTCAAAGAGGAGAGAATGGTGTAGACGAGATCACTATAAATTGATTAGAAAAATCATAATTTTAGGAATTTTTTTTATTCTATATTTCTTTTATTTTTTAGCTTTGTTGGAATTTATTAGGATTTCTTTTATAATATTTATAGAAGTTTTATATTGCGTTGTAAGCAGTTGAATTTAGGGATGACAATTTGGTTTACCCCGACCTGTTCCGAGATGAACCCGCACAGTATGGTTCGCCCCGCCCCGCCCCGCCCCGCTGTAGGGTGGAGGGGATATGGATATCATTATCTTCCTACCCCGACCTGCACCGCTCCATTTTTGACCCGTTTATATTATTAGAAATTGAATATATATGATATTTATAGAAAAAATATATTATTACTTATTAGTATATATATATATAGTATAAATAAAAATAAATTTTTTTAACAAACATATTTTAGATCAATATATATTAATAAAATATAAAATGAAATATATTATGATGTTTTATGTAGTGCTCGCTTCCAGTTAAGGTAATCTCGAATCTCATTGCTGATTTTTTTTCTCGCTTCCAGTTAAGGTAATAAAATATAAAATGAAATATATTATGATGTTTTTTGAATTCTGAGAAGTTTTGAGCAGAACTTGGTTAAGGCAGCGAAATAACTTGATTTTTTTCTGAAATTTGAGGCCTATTTATAAACAAACACTTAGCAGGTGGTGGCAAGGACTTTTCCACGCTTTACATATGACTTACACGTGTCCCTTACGTGTCTAATTAGATAATTACAAAGGAAAATTGACCAAAAATAGGAAAAATAGGATTCTGGCGATCATCTGCAAAAGTGGCGAGCAGCTGGTAATAAACCCTTCTTGGAGGCGACCAGCTGGTTCAATAGGAGGCGACCAGCTTGCTGTTTGTACTCCAGGGAGGTGACCAACTAGTTGGGCGAGCAGCTCATTCAATTTTGCACTGCTTCTTGCCTAACTCTTGTTCTTCATGTGGTTCTCATTGATTTGATTGCATTCATGCTTCTCTCTTGTATTTTCTCCATGTTTGATCAACTCTCTCGGGACACGTAATCTGGGATTTTATTAATTACTTCCTTAAGCATTTTGATCAACTTATTTCATCAACAGTTGCCCCCTAACTTGATGTTTGTTTGAATCATCGGGTGAATAACAAGCATCAGGCTATTTGAATTTTCATGAGATTTCTTCATTGCTGGGAAGCAATTTGGACTTAATTTGACCTGCAATAATCTGGGTTATGGATATAATGAAAGATCCTCTTGGCCTCATTAAAAACCTAGTCGTAAACCTCCCTTGTGGTTAAATCGATCGTAGGAAAAAAAAAGAGATACCATGGTACTCTTTCAAATATCCATTCCCAAATAATGTGAAATATCCAAATAAAATTTACATTAGGCTGAGTAATTGAAATTGGCGATCAGCCGCAAAAATTATGAGGAGGCCTTCCCGAGTTTTCGCGCTTGGGAGGCGAACCGTTTTTCCTTAAACTGCTCGTCACTTTTCAGATTTTTGAAAATTTGCAATTAAGTCCTTGAGAAATTGCAAATAAGGGCTCACCCACTTCCTTATAAATACTGGAAATCATTCATTTCTTTATTTCTTTCCTTTTGTTTCTCTGAGTGAATTCCGACAAGTTTTCGATGAATTTTCGGCGTGCGAATTGGTTTTCAAAGGTAGTTCCCGGAGTTTCCTTTTCTTTTCCTTGTTTTTTGATTGAGTTTGACTTGAAACTCTGTTTTCTTCGGAATCCATCGCACGATTCGCCCTTCGCTGGAAACTGTTGTTTTTTAGTCCCCGTAAGCTTTTTGGGATTGATTTCGACTTCAATCAGTGTACCGTATCTCTCTTTATCTTTTCCGATGGATTTAAAGCTCCTCACCGGAAAAAATGGTGAACTCTTCCTCCTCCGGCGATTTGCCGCTGCGCAACCCAGAGAAACGGCTGATGGTTGAGTCTCCACTTCTAGACCTCTAGGATTACTCCGATATAGTCGGAAATAGGGGCATTAGTGGTGTTACAATCGGTGAGGAGTCCTGGGCACTCGATCAAACTGTTCGTGAACAGAGGCGAGCAAGAGAAATGGAAACTGAAGCAGCTACTTGCTCGCCTCCGGGATGAGGATCAAGAGGTTGCTTGCCTCTCCACTGACGGGACTGCTCACCGCTTGGATGAAGGAGCTGCTCGACCCCATGGACAAATAAAATGAGTTGCTCGCCTCCATGGACAAACACAAGGAGCTGATCGCCGCCTTGTTGGATCTCCACAAGGAGCTGCTCGCTGCCCAAAACCAAGGGTGTAAATGGCGCTCGGCGGTCGGCGGGCGGCCGACCACCTTCAAGCGCCAAGGCCGCCTAGGCGGCGCCAAGGTTTTTTAATATATTTCTAATTATTTTTAAAAAAAATCTACTAATATTAATTTTTTCTAATAAAAATATACATTTCACAATACATAGTAAACTTAAAATAAAACATAATTAATAGTTTAATATTAGTTAATAGTTATTAGTATAAGGCTATAAGTATTACTTTAGTTTAGTTATTAGTTTATTTAATAAATATTAAATATTGACTTTAAATTTTAAAAATCCGTCTAAAGTAGGCCTCCTTCAGGCTTCTAAAAATAAAGTCATAAACATAACCTTAAAAAAAAAAAATCCGCCGAACCCGCCATAATCATGTCACCGCCAAGGCCGCCTAGGCTGCGACAAATCTGTCGTCCGCCATTTTTCATCGTCAAGGCCTAGGCGTCGGCGGCCGGGTGCCGCCAAGCGCCTAGGCGGCCTTGGCGGCCGCCATTTGCATCACTGCCCAAAACAAAGAGCTGCTCGCCCGGTTGGTAGAGGTGTTGCTCGCCTCTTAAGTCAAAGTATGAGAGCTGCTCGCCCCTCACCCTCCGCAAGGGATTTGCGAGATGCTCCCCGCAAGCAAGCTGCTCGCCGCGGCTGAGTTGCTCGCTCCCCACCATCCAAATGGAGGCTTCTCGTAATTGATGATGAAAACGACGACGACGAAGAAATGGAATCCGATGTCAACTCCGTCTGTCGGGATATTTTTAGGACGAGCTCTGAATCTTCTGAAACTGAATTAAAATGCTAACACCGTTCGGGAAATTCGTACGGCTCATGATCAGACAATCCGATGTTCCCGTAGCAAGGGTTTTTCCTCAGGGCGAGACAGACTCTGACCTCGGAGAGGGTTTTGAGCTTGGTTAAGATAGTGTTTGGGAAGACTTAGCCCAGATCTATCAACCTCCATCCCAATTTCTTCACTTGAAATTCCTTGATTTATAGTGCCAAGGTACACTGATCAAGAACACAGCTTAGTCTTGATCCTAAAATTTCCTAAGTCCTAATCCTCTCCAGATTTCAGATTTCACTTTATATATTAACAAACAAATACTTTTTTAAACAATCCATTTTTACTTTTTCACAAATTCTCATTATTTCCTCACAACCTTTCATTATTTTATACAAAAGTTAATTTGTGGCTCATCATGTAATAATAAATAATATATTTTAAAAAAGAAAAAAATTTAAAAAGAGATAGAGGAAATACGAAATTATTGGACCTAAACCGGTCATAAGTTACGGAAGGTAAAATAATGCTATCCACCTGTAAAAGTGTTGTACTCACTGGAGCCTATATATTTCCTCATTAAGCTTTTGAAAATTATTTTAACATTTATATAGAATGACTGGTTGTTATGCTTTTGAAAATTTCGGTAAGGTATACTCAAAGTATGAAAATATCCAGATATTTCTCCGATATATCTACGATATATTCATTTTTCGTAGTCACTGATATCGATATTGGGTAGAAACGATATTTTCATAATATTCATTAAAAAAATAAAAAATATCGGTAAATATCGGTCTGTAATATCGATACCGCTTATTTTTTCCACAAATTAAACCAAATATCATTAGATATCGAGAAAATATCGATGAATTTAGAAAAAAACTCCAAAAAATAGTGTATATATATAAACTTGTCACATCTGTAAAATTTATTTAAATTTTTTTGTTAAATTTATGTATTAAATGTTTGCTCTTAATTTTTTTATAATTTTTAAATTTACCGATATCGATATTCGATATCGATATATCCATCGATATTTCCACAAATTTAAGACCTCGATATTTCCATCGATACTGATATTTTCAATCTTGGGTATACTGTACCATACGGTATATCAGCCTTAAAAATGAGTGTGTTTTGTCAAGTTCGGCGACTTTGTGACGTGAATTATATAGTTGGCTATAATCAAACAAATTATATAATTTCTCGTTCCATAAAAATTTGCATACTTTCTTTATTTGAATGTTCCGCACAAATTTATACATTATTAAAATAAAAATAATTAATTTGCATACACACTCAAAAATTTATACAAATATTTCTCATATGCCATTATTTTATATATATATATTTTTTCAAAAATATGTCACTCTATATGATGCAAATTCCTACCTCATTTTAGCAAGACATTTATATAACCTGAGTCAAAATATATAATTAGGTCCCTCATAATTTTTTCAATTTTACGAGCTGATATGATAAAATTTTAAGAGTAGGTATTGTGTGAAAGTGGTTCATAGCATGAACCACTTTTTAACAAGGTAAAAAAAAAATTCATAATTATAAACTTTGTATCACAAAGTGGTTTATATCATGAAACTTGTTTATATAATACTTTGTCAAATTTTAAATGGCATATGAAATACATAATGTACCATGATAAAAAGATACTATATATATTCGGATGCTAAAATTAATATTACTTAGATTATGATTATCAGCAACCCAGAAAACTCAGGACAACTCAGGTCCCTCAATTAAATATTATTTCTCTCTCATCCATCTACACAACTTACCATATATCTATTTATCTTACTTTTATCAGCAACCCATTCAACCCATGTTAACTAATATTATATCATTTTATTATTCTTTTATTTTATTTATTATATATTATTAATAATTATTTTTTATTTTAAAATTAATTAATAAAAATATTTTTTTACTAATAATTTCTAATTAACATGAAAAAATATTACCACACAAAATTAAAATTAAAACTTGATTCATTTGTAACATAATGAAAATAAAACTAAAAATGCATAAGATGAAAATTACAAATAAATAAGATGAAAATTACAAACTTGATTCAATTACAATCACCAAATTTTTGCCAAATGTGCTCAATCAAATCATTCTTAAAATTTTGATGAGCTTGCCTATTGCGAAGTTGTTCCCTATTAATCATATATGCGGCTAATTTTGACCTCTCACAGGAGTAAGGATATTTCATTATCTTGTTCTTCCGCAGCTATTGTATTTGTGGGTTTATTGCTTTCAAATTCTGTGATATCATAGTAGTTCTGATATGTGTCTCTTTCAAACTCCGTGGAATAGAATTTACACGTTTCTGAGAATTTGTGTTTTTTTGCTTAACATCTTCAAATAAATTTCGAGAGATGTTATGGAAGTTTTGGGTGTTTGAAGATGTAGGAACTTGATTGGGATTTAGAGAAAACTGGTAATTCGAATAGCTTTCAAAATCTAGAAAATTTTGGGAGTATGAATAATTTTGAGTGTTTGGATAATTTTGGGAGTTGGGACTTGGGATACTCTTCAGAATTGAAAAAAATATGGATTATTTGGATCTGCCATTGAAGATGAAGAGAAATTATGAGGAAAAAAGAGTAATTTTTAATGTGCTCCAAAATATATCAAGAGTGGTCTCTATTTATAGAGAATGAAAAAAATACGAATTTTGGTATTTTTTTTAATTAATAATTTTTAAGATAAATAAGATTATCTATAAAATATGGGGAACCAATCAAGAGTTAACAAGTGTCAACAAGACCCCCAAAATTTGAGAACCCATGTTGTGACACGGCTCAGGACGTCGACCCATTCCTTTCAGATTTTTTTTTGTCTTCTCGCCACAGCCACCTATATCAAGACTCTGATAAACATAGTCTTATATGTTGTAATCGAGAGGAAAGCGTAAAGCGTAAAGTAAATAACACAGTATTGATAACCCAGTTCGTCACTGAGTGACTACGTCTGGGAGCAACCAAGCCAGTAGAGTATAAACTATCTGCCGTAAAAGTATTTACAATCTGATGAGTATAGAATACAATGGGAACGATACAATAAATAAGAGTACCTAACCCTAGCATATAAGTCTTGTGGGTCTAAAGCCCACTGGACTATAATCTAGTAATATTATGTCCATACAATAATATACTATATTATGAATATATTATAACATTCCCACTTGGACATAATAATGACAAGGAAGAATATAAGAGTTTTTTCGATTAACTGATCATCAGTTATCGGTTCATTACATAGCTTGAGCTGAGAAACTATGCGATGTAGGGCGGAGTTGTACTCCGTCACAGACTTGAAATCTTGGAAACGAAGTGTTATCGAAGCTTGTCTGGCTTCAGGGAGGATCACATCGTGTTGTTGTTGAAATCGATCCTGGAGGGATTTCCACAACGTCGATGGGTCTTTTTCAGTGAGGTATTCGTTCTTAAGATTTTTGTGAAGATGACGTCATAAGAAGATTAGAGCTTGTGCCTTTTGGGCAGAAGTGGATTTCCACCCTTGTGTGGTGGTGTCGGATAAGTTTTTTGAAGCTAGGTGGATTTCAACGTCTAAAGCCCATGTCAAACAATTGTGGCCATCTAGTGCCAGTTCATCAAATTTGCGTTTGGTGATGTTTGACATTTTTATTGCTACAAGGAAAATAATTAATAAATTTAGAATTTATTATTGTGTTGTAGCAAAATAGGACTTAAGATCAAATGCAATGACAAATTAATAATAGGGATGTATTTAATAAAGGATTGAGTGTATGACTTAAAGAGACATTTATTAATGAGACTTGAACCCAAAAATAATTATTGGATAAGACATTTAAAAAAAAAAATTGATGATTTGGGCTTCATAATACTATTATGAATTTTTATTAATGGGACAACGGACCCAAATATAATTATTAGGATCCAAATTAATTAGGACAACTAAATAAAATGCCCAATCAATTTAAAAAAAAATGGCCAAGTAATTTTTTTTTATTAAGGGCTCAGCCCATTTGAATTAAAACAGGTTCAAATTAAAGCCCAAAAAAAATGGAGGGCCCAATTAGTAATCTAAGGCCCATTTAGGGTTTAAGAGGCAAATAAGCGGCCCAATGATTAAAACAAATTTCAGATATCAGAAACATGGGCTAGGGTTTTCAGATTCTAATCGGTCAGCCACGACAAAGTCAATAGGCGGAAAAATTGGGACATGGCCGACGAAATCGCAACCCGTTCAGGCGCCGATAGTGGCGCCGTTTCAGTCATGCCGCCGTGTACGCGCAGCTGCTTCGACCGACGCTGTCCGTCACGCCGACGGAGATCGGTTATCGCGCCGCCGCATTTCACGATCGGTCGTCGTGGCAGAAAACAGAGCGCCGTCGCATCATTAAAGGTCGGCGTGTAGGTCCGCGGCTGCGGGCAGTCAGTACAGCCACGTCGTCGCAGCTAGGGCGCGCCGCCGTGCACGCGGAGGGGCCCGCCGTCGCGCGACGCGCCGTCGCGGAACAGGGGCGGCGTCGCGCCTTCGTACAGGAAGGGCGGAGCGCCGTCGTGTCGTGAGCATCAGGCGTCACGCGCCGTCGCGCGTCGCACGTAGGCGTGAACCGCCGTCGCGTACAGCCACTTCAGGGGCCGTCGCGGGCTCGCCGTAGGTAGGGCTTCAATTTCTGAATATGAATTTTGGTTTTTGATTTCCAGAAAAAAAAATCTGGTTTTCCAATTTCGAGTGTGATTTTGGGGATTTTTGCAGAAACATTTGTTTGCAGAAATCGCAGAGGTGTTTGCAAAAATTGTTTCGCAAAATTCGGTTGATTCCTCCCAGAACAGGGGTTTTGCAAAAAAGAAGGCTTTTCGAAATTGTTTTGAACCCAGGTTTCAGGCTATCTGATTTTCTGAAAATCGATTGGGTTTTGAAAACGTTTGAAAAATAAGAACAGTGGCTTTGGACTGAAAACGTTTCGATTGTAAATTGGTTTTCTGAAAAGAATTTGATTTCTGGAAAAAGTTTCCGAAGAATTTTGTTTAAGAAAAAAAACGCAGGGTATCTGATTTCGCAGAAAGAATTGATTTTCAAAAAAAAATGTGCCTTGCTTTCGAAAAAGGAACAGATTGATTCAGTGAATATTGGTAAAGAGGATTCGATCGGAGGGATCGATTATAGAATCCAGGTTTTGTTAGGGTTTTGATATGCAGTTTCTATACAACCAAAACAAAACAGCTCATACAATTCCGAATAGCACATATAAATTGGAAACAGATCAAATATGCAGGCACAGCATATTAGTATAGGCATGTATACGAAAAAAAAAATATCCATTGCATATTATCAGTGCATATATGTGCAGAATCAGATTTCTTTATGTGAATTCAAGGTATACATAAGTACAGTAAAACATAATGATTCATACGAAGATTCACGTGAAAGCATATTTTAGGTATCATATATGCATACGAATTTCAGAATGTAAACCCAACAGACAGAAACCTAATCATGAATATTTAATCATGGATTTCAATTTCAGATAATATAGAAAATAAAGACTCACAGATTATTGTTTAATTTCCCAATAAAAATCTGAGTTTTGAATCTGATCCGTAAACTGTTGGAGCAATTCTCTTGTAAATCTTTATCGTGCAACCAAGCCAGGAGAGAGTATAAACTATCTGTCGTAAAAGCGTTTACAATCTGATGAGTATAGAATACAATGGGAAGATACAATATATAATAGTACATAACCCTAATATCTAAGTCTGTTGACCTAAAGCCCACTGGATTATAATCTAATAATATTATGTCCATACAATAATATAAAATATTATGAATATATTATAACATTATATACATATAAAAATTCTCACGACATTGTTCAAACCTATCACCTCACCAATTAAAAAAAAACATATATTTGTCCAACTACGCAATAATTATGTAATACTCCTCTGCCCATCAAAAATATATTTATATAAAATTTAATATAATATATAAAAATTTATTATGAGATTTTTTGAGGTATATTTATGAATAAATTAAATATTTATAAAAATTATAAATAATATTTTTTTATAAACTGAAGAAAGATTTATAAGCTAAAATTTATAATTGGTTAAAAAATTATAAAAATATTAAATTTAGAAATACTAAACTGGAAATATAATTAATCAGATATTAGCATAAACCCTATAATTTACTCTTCACCGCCTAAATTTATTCGGATCACCACAAATTTAATTAATCTAAAAAATTAATCAATATATAATACTCATTCGATCCTAGAAAAACTTGCAAATTTTTTTTTTTGAGACATTTCACGAGAACTTACATACTAAAAAAAAAATCATTAATTCCATAAATTCTACTCTTAGAATATTTACATATTTACACAAAATTTTTTTTTTAATTTTTTGGACCTACATTACACTCAATTCAACTAACTTTTTTACTTTATATATAATATCTTATCAAATTATCCTTCAAAATACTAATTCTTTTAACATTATTCACTTTTTCTTAATATGCGTGTTTCTCCTCTCTTGGAAGTTGCTATGAGACGAAGGGAAGAAGGAAGTATATTTTTCTAAATGGGCTAAAATAACTACTACTATACTCTACCCCCTCCTATATAAGCAGCAATCTTCCCTCACATTTGATTTCACCACTCAATAATTCCTATACCTACACCTACTACTTTTCATCCTTGTACTCTTAACGATGTTTGCTTTCCGGTCTCAAGGGTTGCCTCTATTCAGGCCACAAAAGTAATTATATACATATTCTTAATTAATTATTTTCGATTCAGTGTATTCCCATACATATATATTTTTAATTTGTTTGAACTAATTTTTTTTTAATATCTTTGTACCAATTTAATTACGCAGATGGAAACGCTTTTAAGCACGAGAACTCAGGAGGACAAGGAGTCGTGGTGGAAGATAGATGGCATTAATTAAAGTAAGAAATCCACGTACCTTTCTCCTTATCCTCCGTCTACTTAATTAATCGTGCAGGTGTTGTTTTCCTAATGTAATTTATGCATCGTGTGCTTTCATTTTGGTGTTTGTAAACGATGTCGTGTGTTTCATGTAATAATTCATGTGGGTCTCTGACCTGATCATGACCTACTACTATATGTTTTAATAAACGACTCGTTGTTTTAAGTGTATTTTTCTTTGATGTTATGCCTGCAATCGTCCAGTCACGTGAATTACTTCCGCCTCATAGTTTTTTTCACATTTTTTTTAGTCCACAATTATTTTCACGCCCTATAAATGAATATTTTTATTTTAACTTTATTCTCATAATATTCATATATTTACAAAAAAATTCATTATTTTTACCTTCAATCCAAATAATTTAATTATTTTAATAAAATAATATTACATATCATTTTACTTTTCTTAAAAGTGTGCGCTCTGAAAGATGAAAACAACTCTAGGACAAAGGGAGTATATTTTATTAATTTCCTAGATTGCATTCCAATTATATAAGTGTAATCCCCCTCTTTTATTTTTCTGTTTTTAAATATTTATTTAAAAGATCCATAGCCGCCCTATGACAGGCTAGAGATTCGTATCGAATCAATGATCTAGGATCTCATACTCTACTATTTCATGTGTTTTCGAGATCATAAGTCGCTTGATCTGATCTAATTATATCGATATGTAGTGAATGGTTTCGACCGATTGGTTTGAGTTGTCTATCGATATTTATGAGTTAAGATTTTGTCCAACACGTATCAAGATGTGCCTTTAAGGTTTTAACTTGCTGGGCTGAATTTTCTGGTTTATGAGTTAACCGTGTGGGGTAGCCCTTTTGCCATTATGCCGAGTGAAGGCGCAGGCGTTTGTGGGCATA